>JANSVB020000192.1:1206173-1225049 GCA_025504935.2 Erythroxylum haughtii
TCAATTAATCATGAAATTTCCAAAAATTGAGTTTAGAATCAACAAACCCATATCCTTTCTAAGGTTTCTAAACCAAGGATTCATTAAAAACACAAAGTTGAAAAATTCCTCTTACCTTCCTCTTCTAAATTTTCGGATTTATAGGGCTTTAGAGGAAGCTTCCACCTTCTTTCATCCTTCTTCCTTTAAATCTACTCAAAAACAAGCTTGAAGTCTCCAAAAATCAAAATCCCCAAGCTTTCTCTTCTTCTCCATCGCCCATCACCGAACTCTCTCCTTTCCTTTCTTCTTATTCTCTTCTTTTTTTCTTTCTTATTTGCTCAAGTGTCGTGGCTCCCTTAGCAAAAACGACAGCCACCTTATATATATAAGGCCATGTTATTTAACGAGGGTCAAATGACCCTTTTGTCCCTCTCTTTAAGTGGACTTCCCAATTTGCCCCTAACATTTACTTTAATTCACGCTTACTTGCGGATATGATTCGCACTATCAATTTGAAGGAATTTGTCAAAAATTCTTTATAGAGAAATGTTCCTCTATGTCTTAATTTCATAATTCCACAAGAATCATCCAATTTGGAGTACTACATCAAAAGTTATGCTCAAAACATTTCAGATATGTCTTATGTTAATTCATTTTCCAGCATCATTATTTCCATCCAACAATTGGCATTCTTAAAGACAAAATTGAAACTTGATTTCTTCATAAAAAATGTAGTCCTATTTCTCTAGTTTAATCAAAATCAAGAATCACCTCAATTGGATTACTAGAACAAAAGTTATAGCCAAAATACTGTTAGATGTTCCTAATCCAAGACTACACACTAATTCGAACTTCAATTCAAAAATTGAAAGTCTTAGGGGCAAAATTGAAATTTTATTTCTTCTTATGATTTGTAGCCCCATGTCTTAATTTTATTTTTCCTCAAGAACCATTTCAATCGGATCTACACAGATCCCGAATTTCGCAAAATACTGAACCATGTTCAGAACATTTCCCGACTCACTTTGATTAATTTAATAAACCTCAATTTAATCTCAAAAATTCACAAATTTCTCATAAAAATGAAATTCATTGTTTTAGGAATCCAACGCTTTGAAAATCAAGTCAATCGGATATCGGACGGAAAAGATATAAGCAAAAGAGTGGAGTATGTTCAGAAAATTGCCTTTCTTAAAAAATGGGGAAGTCGCGATGGTGCGCGTGCACGACCGCGACATTCAGGTAGTCTAGCAGAGTCGCGATCGTGCGCGTGCAATTCCAGTAATCCTGCAGAGTCGCGATCGTGCGTATGCACGACCACGACATTCGAGTGGACTTGCGACTCTTTCTTCTTCACTGACAACCCAACTTCTAAACTCTATAAATTTTGATCTAGAACTCCAAATTTTGCAAATTTGGTATCAATGGAAAGATAAAAGAAAGCTCTATAACTTCCATGAAGGACTTAAAAATCAATTTGACCTCTAAGGAAGTCAATTTTCCAATCAAATCTTCTGTCCTCTAATAATCATGCTAAAATCATAACAGAAACTTGTAAAAATCATAACTTATTATTCCTTGATCGAAAAATTGCATACTTTATGTCAAAATAAAGATCAAATCAAATCCTTCAATTTTCATGAAGAACTTCAAAGCTAAATTATCCTCTAACTAGGTAAATTTTCCAGTCAAAGCTTCAGTCATACCAATAGTCAACCCGAACACACTTAAACTTTGACTGATCATAACTTTCACTCCCGATATCGAAAAATTGCAAACTTTATGGCTACAGAAAGCTCTTAACATAATCTACAAGTTTCATGTAGATCATTTTCTCAAATTATGCCTAAATCAAAAGTCAACTATTAATGGCCAAAAAGTCAAACTTTTCCTATTTTCACACTTTTTCTTTTTAGTTCTTGCCATTTAACTTTATTTCAATCAACTCATCCACTTTTGCATATTTCTTATTTTCACTCAAAAATCGGGGTCCAATACCCAGTCATAAATGAGAGCATAATCCAAACTGAAAGTTTAGCTGATGTTGAGACCACACCTGCTGACATTGAAAGACCAAGGAGGCAACATCGACCACCTACACATCTGCAGGATTATGAAATGAACTTTAATAGTGAAATTGATGACGATGGAGATTTGTTGCATTTTGCTTTTCTTGCAGATACTGAACTTGTAGTGCTTGAAGATGCAATCAAAAACCCTAAATAGATGAATGCAATGAATGAGGAGATGATGGCCATTGAGAAGAACAAAACATGGGAGCTTACTGATCTTCCACAAGGTTACAAAGCAATTGATGTGAAATGGGTTTACAAGATTAAGATGAAGGAAAATGGTGAAATCGAAAGATTTAAGGCTCAGCTAGTAGCGAAGGGATTTGAACAAAGATAAGGTCATGATTATGAGATTATTGATTGCTTTAGTTGCACAAAAGAAATGGAAAATTCACCAAATGGATGTTAAGTCGGCGTTTCTCAACGGTTCACTTGAGGAGGAGGTTTATGTAAAGCAGTCACCCGGTTTCTTATTGTCGGGTAAAGAAGAAAAGGTGTACAGGCTTAATAAGGCATTTTATGGTCTTAAACAAGAACCGAGGGCATGGAACAAACGAATTGATTCGTTTCCTCATAGAGCTAGTTTCCAAAAATGTCATTCTAATCATGGTATATATATGAAGATTAATAACTCCAAAGATATATTGATTTTTTGTCTTTATGTTGATGATATTATTTTCACAGGAAACAATGTCAATATGATTATTGATTTTCAAGCAAACCATGAAGAAGGAGTTCGAGATGACGAATCTTGATCTTATGTTTTACTTTCTTGGCATTGAGGTTGCTCAAAGAAAAGATGGAATTTTCATCAATCAAAAGAAATATGGTATTGAGTTTTTGTAGAAGTATCAGATTGAAGTTTCAAATCCAGTTCAAACACCAATTGAAACTGGTATGAAATTGACAAAAACTGGTGATGAGAGAATCGTTGATCCTACATATTTTAAATAGATTATTGGAAGTTTAAGATACCTCACATGCACAAGACTAGATATTTGCTTTGTTGTGGGTTTAGTTAGTCGATTCATGGAGTCTCCTCGTCAAATACATTTGCAAGTAGTAAAAAGAGTAATGCGTTATATCAAAGGTACTCATGATTTTGATTTTCTCTATACATCATCTAAAGAATGTGAACTTGTTGGTTACTCCGACAACGACTAGGGTGGAGATTCAGACGAAAGGAAGAGTACAAGTGGTAATTGTTTTATGCTGGTGCAAATAGTGTGCACATGGTCATTGAAGAAGCAATCCATTGTTGCCTTATCAACGTGTGAAGTTGAGTATGTAGCAGCAACATCCAGTGCATGTCAAACGATTTGGCTTAGCAATATAATGAGCTAAATTGGTTTTAAATTGCAAGGTCCATTGAAGATTTATGTTGATAATTTGTCCGCAATTAATTTATTTCATGGAAGAAGAAAACATATTGATATTCGATATCACTTTCTGAGAGATCAAGTTGCGAAAAATGTGATCAAGCTGGAATATTGCAAGACCGAAGATCAAGTTGCAGATATCCTCACTAAGCCGTTGAAGATTGATGTTTTTATCAAGTTGAGGAACCTACTTGGTGTAAAGACCCTCCCCGATCAGAATTAAGGGAGCATATTGACCATACTATGTTATTAATTATGATTTTATTGTTAGTGGTGAGTTATTTATCCTATCTTCTAGGACTAATAGTCATCATGGGTAGTAAGACAGCTGTAATGGGATAATGGGTAAGTCGTGATCCTAATTTTTAGCTTGCTTAACGTCACAACAGATTCTATAAATTAGTAGCCTGATTTGATTGTAATTGCAGATTGATTCCCTGAATAAGATTCAGTATACTGCCCAGTTTTTTGTCACCTAAAGTTATGCTTTACTTCAATTTGATGCAATGAATTTGAATGATGGTAATGATAAGGTTCCTTTCAATAATGAGAATTTTATACCAAATGAGAATTTAGGTCAGTGTAATTATATTCGATTAAATGAAGTTCCATGTCTTTTGTTTATTCTCTTCTTTTATTTTTGCTTAGATTTAATGTACATTTTTAGTTATATATAATTAATTGTAAATATTTTTGTTTCAGGTTTTATTTCTAGTTGGTTCTTCGACGCGAACTCTTTTATAAATTGTAATTGTCAAAGAGTAATAGATATTTATTATTCTTTTTATTTGACGTTTTGATGTAGTTATATATATTATATGATAAAATTGTAATATTTTAAATATTTTGTATTGTTCTTAATTTTATATTTGTATGATGATTAAATAATCTTTTTTATATTAATTGTAGTTCTTATTTATATGTGAAAATAATGTTAATAAAAATAAATACATTATTTTTATTTTAAATTTATATTATTATAATTTTTGGAGACAAAGTTGATTTAAAATTATAAAGTAGAGAGTACAATATATTGAAGAATTATTTTGCAATTTAAAAAATTTAAAACTATTTCATAAATTTAAAAAATTATCTAAAACAATACTCGATATTGATCAATACACCATATCAAAACTTAATTTAATACCAATATTGATGTGACAATTATAACATTTTCAAAACATTGCTATAAGGCAAAGAAGTGATTAAAGCTCACGCTTTGTTGGTTAAATTGTCGGAGAAGAGTGAATGCTTTTTGAAATATTATCTAATTAGCTTAATCTTTGGATTATATTAAATATTTAAATCTCTTTTTTAATAATTATGAGAATTCATTAATCTAATAATACAATCCAATATATTAAAATAAACTAAACTAAAATTTACTAGTTATATTCAATAGTATAATAAGAATAAAGTAAAAAGGATAATGAAATAAAACAAGTTTTTATTTTTCAGTTTTTATTATAATTTCAAGAAAATATAATTTATTTTCAGTTTTTATTATAAATTTCAATAAAATAAGTTTTATTTTTTTAAATAAAATAACCAAAAGATATAATAAAAATATAAATAAAACTAAAAGTACACTTGGAAATTTATTAACTCTGAAATTTAACTTTAATAATTTTGATAAAGAAAAGTTGGAAGTCATAATAATAGTAAACTAACTCCAAAAAAATACATATTTCTGCTTAATCATATAAAAAACTAGATGAAGATGAATTTTAAAAAAATAGAACTGAATTTATCGATGTAAAATATCAAAAGGTGTGATTCATAGTAAATAATTAAGAGATGTGCCCCCGAAACTAGGGATAGCAAATTATTTACAACGAGGCCCCCTCAACCGCTTCTACCGGCTCACAAGCTCAAGGCTGTAGGCCCGAGCTTGAGTGGGCCCTAGATAGTTGACTTGGTCTCAAGTCCGTTTAAACTAAAATATAAAAATAACATTGTTTTGTTTACGTGTGTCGAAGCTCCTGAGATTTGGTCATTAACATTGGGCTGGATTCGGTGTGAAGAATTTTTTTTTGTTTTTCGTCTCCCAAGAGATATCTATTAGGTTAAAGTTGATAACTAATCCCTTTTTACGATACTGATACATTCCTTACGGGAGTTGTCGTTGGCTCAAGAGTTTGCTGCGTTCTCAATAACAGGGATCAAATCTAAAATCTCTTAATTAAGCGACGAAAGTATACGCCATCTACGTCAACTCACTGAATTTATTCGGTGTGAAGATATGAGTAATAGAAACAATCACTTGGTTGTTGTTCTCATTAATAATTATTTAATTTCCAAATTAAACTTGGACTAGAGACCCATGTGACTTACATTACACTTGGTAATGTTATATATTACTTCTTTTTTAAGAAAAGAAAAAGAGAGGAGTACTTGATCTCAACTTAACTTGCCACCTCACCCATTATTCAGCTTTACTTCCTATGTATGCACGCTATTTCACTTCAAATAAGAAACAAACACCGTCGTATGCATAAAATTCTTGAATTTACGTATCCAAAATTCCAAATTCCTTTAGTTTGATTTTCTCTTTCGTCCACGCAACAACACCTCTGCTTCCTTTCCCTGATTTTCCCTCTCCCATCTCTCAATTTTACTCTGTCTATTGGAGGTATTATTCTTTGCTTCAGCTTCAGGCACATATTCATCTGTCTTCCAACTCTTTTCAGTTTCAGATTGATGATTCTGTTGTGCCCATCACTTGCTCCTTTTCGTTTCGATCATGTTTTCTAATTATTTCTAGGAAAAATCGTTTGTTTGTTTGTTTCCTTCCTTGCTTTTGAGTTCCAATTGTTGGCTGCTTTTTTACTTGGTTTCCTACGCTGCAATCTTTGTTTTCTTTTTCACGAGTTTTCCGCATAAAAGTTCTGGCTTTGAGATTTAACTGAACGGGCTGATTACTGTGTAATTGGTGTGGGCAATTTGGGTTGCCTTGTAAGTCTCTGAATGTATCTCTCTTTCAATCTAATTGGGGTAGCAGGATTTAGTAAATTGTTAGTCAACCATAATGCCTGACGATTCCTAATTTGGTTTATAGTGCCACAGATTCAAGCATAAAGTTCCAGTCATCGTAAAAATTGATCCCTTAAAATTTTGTTTGAACTTGGCAGCCCTAAGCTGTTGTTGTAGTAAAAGCTGATATCTTCAATAACTGAAGCTCATTTTGCATTGCTTTCTGCAACATCTCTCTCTTTGATTCAAAGATTTTGCTCATATTTCACCGGTTAGGGAACTGACTATTCTTTGGGCTGTTTTAGTTTACCGCTCAATTCTTGTTGCACACACACATCAATAACATGTAGCAGCGGTTAGTTGAATTCTTTCTGCTGCTGCAAAACTGTACAGTGGAAGTAAATTGGGTCTTTGTAGCGTACATCAAGGAAAAATTACTACTTTTGGAATTTGAACTTGTGCAAATGAGAAGGCACTTAGCTGGTCTTAGAAGAAAGCATGGAACATGTGAATAACTCAGCACTCGTTGCTATTTAATCTATCAACTGTTTTCAGTTTAGCTCTGTCCCATGTCATCACTGCACCATTCATTTTGCATTCTTTTTTTGTACCTGAATATTAAATAATCAGAAAAATATGTGATATCATTTTCCTTTTGGACAATCTATAGGCATGTTATGCATTTTTCCAAAAAATTTTCTTTTCTTTTGTTGATTAAGATTGCCCATGCATTTATGTGGCATTTTCATGTTAATCCGAGATTGATTTTTATTTTTTATATTTTTTGCTTCCAGCTGTTTGCCGTTACCATTTATGTGATTTAAGGGATGGACTGGATGTTTTGCCTACGGTTAGTATCTTCAAATAATGTTTAGTAGGCAAAGGCGTGTTGGTGCCCTTAGCATGTTCAAATGGAGGGGTTCTGATGAATCGTCACTGACAACTGGCTTGCTCAAGGATGTGTCTGTAGAGATTGAATTGTCTGGACATGGAAATGTGCCCAGTCCTGGTAGTGAGTCTCCATCAGGTCTCCTGAATGGTGAGAGCATAAACAGAGAACCCATTGTTGATTTAGACATATTCTTTCAAAGACTTTACAGTTACTATTGTCAAAAAGGGCTTCGGTGCATCATAATAAAGTGGGTAGTTGATCTTCTGAGCGTTGCTTTCACCATCTGTTTCTTGGGGTTTTTGTTATTATATGTTGACTGGAATGGTCTTCGTAATGCCAAGTGTGGGATGCAAGCAGTTGAATCTGGAACCAAGCCTTGTGATCTTGCTAACGAGGCAATTCATCAACACCCATTAACCCCCTTGACATTCTCAAAATTACTTATTGTTTTATATTTGCTGTCGCTTTCTATCTGTTGGATCTTCCTATTTTTGAGGTTTTTTGTCCAGTTAAAGGGCAGTCTTCGAATTCGCCAGTTTTATTACAACAGGTAGGTTCTTTTTCATAATTCTAAGAAAGGCTTTAAATATTCCTTTAACATATTTCTCTAAAAATTTTTGTGACTTTCTTTTTAATATTTTGTAGTCTTCATGTTACGGATAACGAAATCCAGACCATGTCATGGGCAACAATTCTCGAAAAGGTTGTACAGTCACAAAGTTCAAAGTCCCTGTGTGTGGTTAAAGATCTTTCTGCTCATGATGTGGTCATGCGACTCATGCGTAAGGAGAACTACTTAATTGGAATGATCAACAAAGGGGTACTTGCTTTTCCAATACCCTCATGGTTTCCAGGGGCTGGTCCCATTGTCAGAATTGGCTCTAATAGACCACACTATCGCCTAATGTTAACAAAGGTCCTTGAAAATATTGTGGATTGGTTCATACTGCAGAAAGTATTTGATAGGTATGCTACATTTGACATGTTGTGAACTCTTTTCAGCTCTGATCTGAGTGAAAAGAAGTTATCTTTATTAATGTTTTTCTTTTCTTTTTCTTTTTGAAGAAACTTTTGTATTAAGAGGGACTTCATCTCCAATCCTGAAGCGTTAAAGACTCAGCTTGTGAGAGCTGGCCGTTGGTCAATTTTGTTCACACCATTAATTTTTACATTCATGCTGGTTGATCATTTCCTAAAGCATGCACTAGAATTTTACAATAATCCAAGCTCAGCGTGGTCTCGCAGATGGGCTAATTTATCAAGGTGGACTTTTAGGGAGTTCAATGAGGTATTATTCTTTACCTTTCTTTTTCCTTTCTTTTGTGTTTTCTTTAAATACATTGAAGACTAGATCAAATTGATTTAAAAATCTTGGAAATGTTTTAAAAACTGGAGCAAAAAGTCGAAAGGAATGTGGTTCAATTGTGATCAGTCCGTAGTTGGAAAATGGTATTGATTAATTAATTAATTAAATGATAGTTTACTATCATAAGGTTAACTATAATATATATATTGAAGATTAGATCAAATGGATTTTTAAAAATTGGCAATTTTTAAAAACTGGAGCAAAGAGTTAAAAGAATGCGATTCAATTGTGATCAGTCTATAATTGAAAAACGACGTTGATTAGTTAATTAATTAAATGTCAGTTTACTATCATAAGGTTAAACAATACTATGATATATATTATTCAAATTAGGTTAGCAATATAACTGAGTAGGAAGTCATCTTTCTTCCTTTAATAGCAAGTTCAAATCCTAGATTTAGACTTGTTCTGTTGTATTGCAAAAGGCAGATATTAAGTTGCATGGAAAGGTAGTAGCAGTGATTTAAAATTACTTCAGACCTAAATAAAAGGCCACTAGTAGCGGGGACTTAAAACAATGACTTCAACTCGCATATTTCCAGAAAAACAATGACTTCAAAGCAAAATAAAAGGCTATTGATCATCAATCTGCACCTAAGTTAGCAGCATCCTTAGTAATATTTATTAATTGAATAGAATCCAATTAAATTCACTAACTGTTCACTTTCTGAACTAACTTGCCATTCTGTCTGACCAGCTAAGCTGTTATTAGAACGCTTAGTTTGTCCAATTTAATGTGCTTCCCATACTTTATGCATTAATTGTTGTAATGAGATTATCTGCATACACAAAATTGGTGATGAAAATCTTTATTCAAGAACATTCTTTTTCTTCTGCATAAACTCTTGCTTTATATATGTATATATATGCATGTATTTTGATGGGAGTTCTATTGCAATGCTCCTGTCTACCAGAATGACATTTCCTGCATTACTCTGATTCTGATGAGAAGTAATAAGGACAGGAAAATGTTTAGTGGTGATGCATCATTAATGAGATTGGAGGTTATTATTGTGGTGGCTTTATCCCAAAATAATAGTATGCATTTCATTCTATGACATCCCTGTTACATAGATGCATATTTAAACTCTGGACAGCATAGGTTATCATCTCCATCGCATTGCAGGTTGAGCACCTGTTCAAGCATCGAATCAATAGCTGTGCAGTCCACGCATCAAATTACATAAACCAATTTCCATCACCTATTATATCAACTATTGCAAAGTTCATCTCCTTTGTCTCTGGGGGCTTTATGGCCATAGTTATAATTGTTGCATTTCTGGAGGAATCTCTATTGGAGGGCCATGTAAGTAGACTCCTTTGAACTTTACAAATTCCCTGCAGATATGACATGCGTACCATGGGGGCAATAATCATCATTTTTTGTGTAATTTCTCATAGCATTTATTTTCCATACTCCAGATATTTGGTCGAAATTTGATATGGTACGCAGCTGTTTTTGGGACCATATCGGCCATCAGTGGACGTGCAGTAAATAAACTTCTAGTCCTTGATCCGGAAGGGGCTATGTCTATGGTCCTCCAACATACACATTATATGCCTAAGCGATGGAGGGGTAAAGAGAGCACAGAAATGGTTCGGACAGAGTATGAAATCTTATTTCAGGTACTATATCTAAAGTTCGTTTAACAACACTAGAGCATAAGTGTTGAACGTTGAAGATAATTTGTATTACATAATTTTGTGTACATAGGAACAAGGGTTTATATACAAAATTCCTAGGACTATTTAGGAAGTTATCTAGCTATTAACGCTATGAAATCTCTTAATTATAGTAGAGATTATAGGTGTAATTATAACAATATCAATGCTAATAATCTCTGGTCAACACTCCCTCTCAAGTTGGTGCATAGATATCACACATGCCCAACATGGAAATGATGTTATGAAACTGTTTGTTATAGAGTCCTTTGGTGAAGACATCTGCCAGTTGTTCATTTGACTCCACATGGAATAATTGCAAAGAGCCATTCACAAGTTTCTCCTTCACGAAGTGTCAGTCAATTTCTATGTATTTTGTTCTATCATGCTAAATAGGAATGTGAGCTATCCTAATGGCAGCTTTGTTATCACAATAGAGAGATGAACTTCCTTTATCCGTCAGTTGTAATTCATTCATCAGCTTCTTTACCCACAATAGTTTGCACATACCTTGAGCCATAGCTCTATATTCGACTTTTGCACTGGATCTAGCAACTACATTCTGTTTCTTGCTTCTCCAGGTGACTAGATTTCCTCCTATTAGCGTACAATAACTAGTGGTTGACCTCCAATCATCTGGAAATCTAGCCCAATTAGCATCTGTAAATGCTTCTATCTTAAGATTACCATTTTTAGTGAACATAAGGCCTTTTCCTGGAGCAAACTTTAGATAGCGCAAAATGCGGATTACAGCTTGTGTGGGTCTCATGGATCATGCATGTATTGACTTACTGGACTAAATGCAAATGCTATGTCTGGCCTAGTGTGAGAAAGATAGATGAGTCTTCCAACTAACCTCTGATATCTTCTCATATCCACTGATGTACCTATTCCTGCTTGCAGTTCGTGGTTGCTCCCGATAGGAGATTCAGCTAGTTTACAACCTATCATACCGATTTCTTCTAATAAGTCTAGGACATATTTTTTTTGGGGGATAAAGATTCCTCTTCTTGATCTAGCGACTTCAACTCCTAAGAAATATTGCAATTTTCCTAGGTCCTTAATTTCAAATTCTTGAGCAAGTAGTTTCTTCAAGGCAGCCATCTCTTCTGTATCACTTCCAGTTATAATAATGTCATCAACATAGACAATAAGAAGCGTGATCTTACCTTGGGAGTGCTTGATAAGTAAGGTATGATTTGCATTACTCTGTTGATAACTAAAGGAGATCATAGCCCGATTGAACTTTTCAAATCATCCTCGTGGTGATTGTTTTAGCTTGTACAAGGCCTTTTTTAACCTACAAACCTTCCCTTGTGTCTTCTCATCTTCAAACCCTGGAGGAATCTCCATATAGACCTCCTCCTCCAGATCCTCATGAAGAAATACATTTTTAACATCGAATTGTTGGAAGTCCCAATCCAAGTTCGCTACACACGAGAGTAAAACTTTGATTGTATTCATCTTAGCAACAGGAGCAAAGGTTTCTTGATAGTCCACTATAATCTCGCCTTGTACCTCTCAATGGATCGATTTGACTTATGCTTCACTGTAAGACAAAGGCTCTATAGGTAGGAGATAGTGTCATATGTAACGAAGTTAGAAATTGGGTGCTTGGTGCAACTTCTAACACTTTTTTGAAGAGCAATCAGCTTATCTAAATTATTAGATAAATCATATTCTAGCTCACCAGTGTTTTTGAGGGAAGAGGATGACATTGGCATGGATTGCATGATGGCTTTTTATGTCTTATCTCGCCTTGAGTATGTCTTTAAGTTTGGTCTATCTAAGCGTCGACTTCGATTCTCTTGAACCAAACTAGTTGTCTCCCCTTGAATTGTTCTTCCTCCTTGGATCACATTATCTCTAGAGTCAAGCAACACTTCGTCTTCAATCTCATTCTCCCCTTGAAGAGGAGTTGGGGATGTGGTGAAATAGGACTCGTACTCTAGAAAAGTGACATCCATACTTACAATGTATTTCTTAAACGGGTGGAGATAACACTTATATCTTTTCTATGTAGGAGAATATCCAACAAACACACATTTGAAAGCTCTTGGCTCCAAATTTTGTGCAATTTATTACGACGATAAAAATTTTGAGCTTTATTACCTATTTAAGAATAGGTTAGAGAAGCAGCTTTCCATATCTTTGTTGTTGTGTCAAGTAGCAAGTTTGTCCGAGCAATCTCTGCCTTTATTGAATTAATGAGCTAAGACATGACGAGAGAATTCTCAAACTCCCACTGATTATAATCAGAATTATTGACATCGAGTCTCTTACTGTCATTATTAATGTAACCCTATAATGTTCAAGCTTTGATGAACAATAAATAGGATCTTGATCAAGCAAGATAATTAGTTCCATTAAGTTTTATCGGACTGGTTTGAAGTGAAGGATTATCAGAACTCGATATAATTACCTTCTTTCCCTCCACCTTCTTTAGTATTACTCAGGACAACCAACAAAAAATATGCCAATAGAGTTAATAGAAGCTGTTCAAAAATGTGCTTCTGGTGTATGGGCAGAAGAAAAATACCAAACGGACCTAAAAACAACAATAGACCGAGGAGAGGTAAGGAAGCAAGGGGGCTAGCAAAAGGTAAGAGGTACGTCTGACAACACCAAAGGAGAGGCAAGAGGCCGGCGACCCAGGTAGGGAAAGAATCGAGGGGAACACTGGCCGGAGGCTGGCGCGTGGTGCTCATGCATGGCAACGTTAGAGAGATTGTGACGGTGCTTGGCGGTGCAGTTGATGTCGGGTCTTTCACAGTGGAAGTCGCCGGTCACAGCTGAAGCAATCTAGGTGGGTGGTGAGAAGAAAAACACGTTGCTTTTTGGGCGAGTACACACTCAGCCAGTGTTATTTCCTATTTGGAACGAACAGTCGGAAAAAACAACCCCTAAATTAGATAGGGCTCTGATGTCATGTTGAACGTTGTGTTGAACATTGAAGATAATTTGTATTACATAATTTTGTGTACATAGGAACAAGGGTTTGTATACAAAATTCCTAGGACTGTTTAGGAAGTAATCTAGCTATTAACTATATGAAATCTCTCAATTATAGGAGAGATTATAGTTGTAATTATAACAATATCAATGCTAATAATCTCTGGTCAACAATAAGTAATAGTAAGAACTCAGAAGCTGCACTGCAGGAAAATAACAAAATGAATCACTAGGCGTTTGAACCTGTTTTTGTGCACTGAATGCTTCATCTGTTAATGTAGTACACTGCAAGGATGTTTCTCGAAGAGATGGCATCAATTCTCCTCACCCCAGTCTTACTTATGTTTGTTGTTCCAAAGGTATCAGCTAATTGTCTGAAGCGTTGAATATCTTGATGATGTCTTAATTCATCAACTGATTCTCACTTACTATGTGCAGCGGGTAGATGATATCCTACAGTTCATTTCAGATTTCACAGTTGATATTGAAGGTGTTGGCTCTGTATGCAGGTAAATCTTTTTTTCCTCCTTTGCAATTTGCAATTTTGATACCATTGATTTGATGCTTTAGTTGGTAACTAAATAATGACCCTGGTTTTCTGACCAGCACTAACATGTTCCCAATCTTGTACTTTGTATTATGCAGTTTTAGTTGCTTTGATTTTCATAGACATGGCAATAGCAATTATGGTTCTCCCCACCATACTCCCAGGACCCAGAGGAGCTCTCAAGGGAAGATGGAGAAATCATTTCTGAGGTATGCCCTGAGGACAGTTGTGTCCATCCTTTTAAAGGCCTTCAGTAGTTGTTCTATCTGTATGGGAATTCTTCATGGGCTGCTCCTTATCAGCTTTAGCAATCAGACGCTTGTGTATCAATAAATTTGAAAGCTGCTTCATTGACAGCTTAATCAAGTACCAGATAGCTTAACGATTCTTAAGGAAAAGTAAAGACTGAGGTTGATGAGGATTTGAAGTTTTTGAAATATAACTTTTGAGAGCCAAAATCAGATACTTTTCCTTTATAGTGCATATGGGAACTCACTGTTCTCATCTAGGATTTAACTTGAGATTCTCTCAAAGTTTTATAAACCACTGTCATCTCGGTCGTCAATTAGTTTTAGTGTCATTTGAGTCCTCATCGCATTTACTTTTCTAGGCAAAATTTTGCCATGCATGTAAATGACACCTTGATCTGTTTCGTGTTTCAGCATCCAAATGAAAAATATCCATTCCATGTACCCAATAGTAGTTTTATCCAAATATTTTCTATTGAACTTGCTTTTTAATACAGTTTCCAGAGCGCCTATCCTTCATGGGAACCAAACTTACATGGAAAGCAGTTCCTAATGAACCTCAAAACTTTCATGGATCAAATTTCACAGGGACAGGGAGTGAGACTTATGTACTCTCCTTCCGGAATTTGGCAAGGAAGTCCAGGAAGCCCTCGGGATAGAAATGGCATATTTTCGAAAGAAATGCGCCACCATACTCCTGGTTTTCAGTTGGATTTTTTGTGGCTGGCTGGTGCAGATCACAAGAATTATCCCTACTTACTTGATTGGTATTATATTTCGCGACATCACACTTCAATGAACCATACACGGGTTGTGGCGGCTGTGCCACCTGAAGTGACCAAGCGGCCCTCTGTTGATTTTTGGATGTCACATGACGAGACTCAAAATGAAGGAAGGTGTGAAGAAGAATACTGTGGTCATCATTGCAAGTCTCGATCTGAGACACATTTGGAGGCGTCTACATCTACCCCTTATTTCAGGGAAAGTGTATTTCGGCACCACGATTCTGGCAACTTTCCACATCCATCTAGGGGCCATTGGTGGGCTAGAAGTATTCCAAAGAGCATACGGCCTCAGACAAGTTTTCTTGAGCCACCTGATTTCAACCACTTTCCTGGACATAGTTATAATGATCATTTATCTGACCGAAGCTTTGAGGAGCAAGAACCTGTCAACTTATCCTACACTCCTTGTAATGGCGACCTTGGAGGGAACACCCCAAGTCCCCATTTTGATGGAAAGTTAGCCCAGACTACTTACTTTAACGAGGAGATTGAAGCAGGAGAGAACAACCTCTCTCTCCATTTTGACATTTATAGCAGCAGACATCCTGAGAGTCCCACATGATTCAATTATCCCCACTCATTTCCATCAAGTTTGTTAAGACTTGTGGAATGCATCTGGGTTTCGGAGGGTGAAATGTTTTGTGATTCATTTGGATCGGATGAAACTCTATTATTTGCTGTATATAGATTCATTTGAGGTTGGATAATATTGCAAGCCTCAACTCCACTTAGATTACTTGAAGAAGTCGTAAGCCTTCTAAAACTGTACAGGAAAAAGAAAAGTAAAAAAATCATTTGTTAATATGCTCAAAAAAAATTTGTGCGTCTTAGTCTTCTGATTCTTGAAATTCAATAAACTTGATTTGATTGGACTGGATCCAACCAAAAATGTATTCCCTGATTGCATGTGTTTTAGCTGTGAATGATACGACGTTGTCTCAAGTAAGTATTTGATTGTGTGAAGGGGTTTAGCTGCTCTTCCAGGGTTTACAGGGGGTTTCAATTTTTTGGCCCATTCTGCCAATTGCGTCATGAAGCGATCTTCAATCTCCCTTCTCTCTCGCCTCACTCGACGGAAACTCGAAACTCTGAGCAGTCTGCTTTCCAGAAGTTACATTTCTGATTCTTTTGTTGCTTCTTCTTCACTTATCGCAATTAACAATTATCTCGAACCCTGCCCCAAAAGTAATGCCCTGGTCCTTAAGCCCAACAAATTCCAATCGATCAAACATCGGAACATTGACACCCTTGTGGAAAATCAGCCACAAATAACCTCCAGACAGCGAAAAATCAAAGAAAAATCCGATCTTGAAGAGGCGTTTGAGTCTGCTGAGACCACCGAGGAGATGCTTGAAGCTTTCAAACAAATGGAGACTGCTTTCGATGAGAGAGAGCTTGGTTTGGCTGCTCTAAAGGTTGGACTTAAACTTGACAAGGAAGGTGATGACCCTGAGAAAACTTTAGTGTTTGCTAGTAGAGCTTTGCAAATTCTTGATAACAATGATTCCAAACCTTCATTACTTGTTGCAATGGCTTTGGAGTTAATGGGTTCTGCTAATTATGGTTTGAAAAGGTTTAATGATAGTTTAGGATATTTGAATAGGGCTAAAAGGATACTGTCTAGGCTGGAGGAGGATGAGAATGGTAACGTTGAAGATATTAGGCCCGTCGTGCATGCAGTGATGCTTGAGTTAGCAAATGTTAAGACTGCAATGGGGAGGAGAGAGGAAGCTTTGGAGAATCTTAGGAAGTGTCTAGAAATCAAGGAAATGACTTTAGAAAAAGACAGTAAAGAGTTGGGTGTGGCTTATAGGGATATGGCTGAGGCATATGCTGGAGTTTTAAACTTCAAGGAGGCACTACCCTTTGGTTTGAAGGCATTGGAAATACATAGGAGTGGATTGGGGAACAATTCTGTGGAGGTTGCAAATGATAGGAGGCTTCTTGGGGTCATTTATAGTGGTTTGGAAGAGCATGATAAGGCATTGGAGCAGAATGAATTGTCACGCAAGGTTTTGAGGAATTGGGGTCTTAGCTCACATCTGCTTCGTGCAGAGATTGATGCTGCTAATATGAAGATAGCTTTAGGAAAGTATGATGAAGCTATTAATACTTTGAAGGGTGTTGTTCAGCAGACTGAGAAAGATGCTGAAACTAGAGCATTGGTTTTTATCTCTATGGCAAAAGCCCTTTGTAATCAAGAGAAATTTCCAGATGCCAAGAGATGTTTGGAGATAGCTTGTGGTATTCTTGACAAAAATCAGAAAGTTTCTCCAGTTGAAGTTGCTGATGCTTACTCAGAAATAGCAATGCAATATGAGAGCATGAACGAGTTTGATACTGCAGTTACTTTGTTGAAGAGAACACTCTCGTTACTTGAGAAAGTCCCACAAGAACAGCATTCAGAAGGAAGTGTTTCTGCTAGAATTGGGTGGTTACTTCTGTTGACAGGTAAAGTGAATCAGGCAATTCCTTTCTTGGAGAATGCAGCTGAAAGGTTGAAAGAGAGCTTTGGTCCAAAACATTTCGGAGTGGCGTATATTTACAATAATCTGGGAGCTGCCTATTTAGAACTAGATAGACCACAGTCAGCTGCACAGATGTTTGCACTGGCAAAGGACATCATGGACGTGGCACTTGGTCCTCATCATGTTGATTCAATTGAAGCATGTCAGAACCTTTCAAAAGCATACAATGTCATGGGAAGGTGGGAACTAGTTACTTGATTTCAAAAACATGGTTTAAGAATTCATATATTTGGTCTTCGCCTGATTGATTGACCATTAGTCTAGTTCTCCTGTCTTACATTAATTGTGTTAACTCTCTTCAAGTGTGTAATCTAGTCCATTTCTTGAGCTTTTTGTCAAGGGAAGTCTCCCTCATCAGCTACATCAGTCCTGAAGAACACTACCTGTTCAAAAACTGCCATCTTCATCTGTCAGCATTCTATCCCTTCAAAGACAGCCTAATGGAACATAATTTTTTTTCAACTTCTGTAAATATGCTGACCTTTTATGAGGAGATACCACTAGCCATTATTCATCCTTTTCTCAAAGTGACCCAACCTGGCATGCATCCCCCTCCAACAAAATCCTGCCATTTGTAGAATTTTTTTCTTATGTTGAAACTTTGCTCTATCTCCTTTATCTCCAGAGATATGATAGTGTAACTATTCTGTATCACTGTCTTTTGATGCATACAAAAATCTGTGAATGTGGGACAAGGGAATGTTTATATCGAGTATATTTTGAGAAGTAAAAGATATACCCTCTTGTTTAACATTCTTTACCAGTAACTTTCTGCATTAAAGGTTTTTTAACTTGAATTTGTTGTAACCAAGTGACTTTTAAATCACTGTCTTTTGAGTAGTCTTTTTTTCATTTCTTCTTGTTGATCCTTGCGACAGAGGATTGAACAATAAAAGAAATAGCTAGTATATAAAAGATAATTACACTTTACAGAGTAGTGTATGTAACATTATTTTGCATGATTGCTTATTGCTCATCAAAGGCGCCTAAGTCTATCAATATCCCTGGAGCACTTATAAGGATATTTAATTCATTAAAGCCTTTACTGTTCAAATTCCTTCATCATGGCAGCATTGTAGGGCATGAAGTTTTTGACATGTAAAATTGCATTGATGTTTGTTCATCTTTGATGGTTAAATGATATGATTTCAAGGAATTTTGTGGGCTATGCAGTTATGCTCTTGCCGTTGAATTCCAGCAGCGAGTAGTTGATGCCTGGGAAGGACATGGACCAAGTGTACAAGATGAGCTCACAGAAGCTCACAGAGTTCTTGAACAATTGAAGGCAAAAGCTCATTGTGCTTCAACAAACCAGCTCCCTACAGAGGCACTTCCGATACCTCATAATAATCATTCACACAGAAACTCAGAACCCAACATTCCTATCAACCGAAAGCAAACAAGCTCTACGTAGCCTAATCATGCCTGGCATATAGCAGTCTCTAATTCCCCCACCTTCCCCTCCTTAGACACACGAGGCTCCTTTATGT
>JANSVB020000192.1:1292553-1305165 GCA_025504935.2 Erythroxylum haughtii
GGTGTACAAGATCAAATACAGGTCCGATGGGTCGATTGAGCGCTACAAAGCACGCCTTGTAGCCCGAGGCTACACTCAAGTGAAGGGGATCGATTATCAGGAAACTTTTTCTCCCACAGCGAAGCTCACCACATTACGATGCTTGCTTGCCGTTGCCGCTTCTCGTTAATGGTTCACACACCAACAGGACGTGCAAAACGCTTTCTTACACGGCGATTTGCATGAAACAGTCTACATGACTCCGCCACCAGGACTTCGCCGCTAGGGGGAGCATTTGGTATGTCGGCTCAACATATCACTTTATGGTCTCAAACAGGCATCGAGAAATTGGTTTTCTACCTTCACATGTACCATTTAAGCCGCCGGTTTCACATAGTCTAAGGCAGATTACTTTTTATTCACCAAATCCACAGGTACCTCCATTATAGTCGCTCTCATTTACGTCGATGATACTTTGTTGACAGGAAATGATCTTCAAGAGATTCAAAAACTCAAAGAGTGTCTTCTAAAGAGGTTCTATATTAAAGATTTGGGTGATTTAAAATATTTCTTGGGCATAGAGTTCTCTCGGTCTAAACAGAGAATTTTTATGTCACAAAGGAAATATGCATTAGATATTTTGGAAGATGCAGGTTTGACAGGTACTAAACCAAAATTTTTTCCAATGGAGCAAAATTTAAAATTGGCACCCAAAGACGGCGATATTCTACACAACCCAACGAAGTACAGGCGGCTTGTGGGTCGATTAATTTATTTGACAGTAACCCGGCTAGATATTATGTACTCTGTACGTACACTCAGTCAATTTATGCACATGCCACGAAAGCCTTATTGGAACGCAGCATTACGCGTTCTCTGCTACATTAAATCCACTCCGGGACAAGGGCTGTTAATGGCCTCTGGAAACGAGTTGAAGCTAAAGGCGTATTGCGACTCCGATTGGGGCGGATGTCGCTTTACCCGACAATCAGTATCAGGGTACTGTATTTTCCTTGGATCATCCCTTATCTCATGGAAATCCAAAAAGCAGACTAACGTCTCAAGATCATTAGCAAAAGCTGAATACCGAGCAATTGCTAACACTTGCTTGGAGTTAACCTAGCTAAGATACATATTGCGAGGCCTGAAGGTGAGTCTAGATGAGCCAACTGCATTATTCTGTGACAACCAAGCAACATTGCATATTGCTGCGAATCCCATTTTTCACGAACGTACGAAGCATATAGAGATAGACTGCCACATAGTTCGTGAGAAATTACGAGCTGGACAAGTCAAGCCTAGTTATGTTCCGACGAAGTTACAACTGGAGGACGTCTTCACAAAAGCACTGGGGAAGGAGCCGTTCATATTCTTAAGAGGCAAGTTGGGAGTTCAAAATTTACACTCTCCAACTTGAGGGGGAGTATTAGGAAAGGATATGCATTGATGTATTGTAATTATCTTTGCCTATTTTAGATTATTTCTTTTCCATGTAATTAGCTAGAATTATGCCATAGATAATGTAGTTAGTAGCAGTTGTATGTGTATAAATTAGACGCTCACGTTAATGGAAGAATTCATTCTGGCCATTCTATTCTATCATCATCTTACATATATCTTCCTCTTATCAATTTGAGATATTATTATAACAAGAAATCGTTATCATTAATTCGTTACATTTATATTCACAATAACTTTTGTAACAAAAAGTTGATGATCAAGTGATAACAAAATTTCTTGCCACTAAAATTACGAACAGTAGTGACCATAGTGATAATTCGGTTGCTGTGACAATATTAAGTAGACACTAACTAATTGATTTTTTATTGACAAAAGTTTTCATCACAACAAATAATCGTGTGATGGTAAAATGTTTCGTCATAGCAAGAAAAAAATATTAGTGACTAAACTATATTGTGTCACAACAAATAGAAAATATTAGTTATCAACATGTGTTTTGTGACAATTACAATTCATTACCGCCAAAATTGCTTTGGGCCCAAATTGCTTTTGCTTTTATTAACAGAACTTAGTGATAAAAGAAAATTTGACATTATTAATATATTGGTAGTGACAATTTAATTGTGAAATATATTAATTCGTCACAATTATCATTGTATTAGTGACAAAAAAATAAATCATCACAGTTAATCCAAACAATAGAGCCAATCAATTGTTTTGTCTAAAAAAAACCTCATATCTATAACGAAATGATAGTCACAAAAAATTGTTTAAATTACGAACAATAGTGACCATATTGATAGTTTGGTTATTATGACAATATTAAGTAAATATTAACTAATTGAATTTTTATTAACAAAAGCTTTCTTCACAACAAGTAAAATATCGTCTGACAATAAACCGTTTCGTCACAACAAGAAAAAACAATATTAGTTTCCAACATATGTTTTGTGACAATTTCAATTCATTCCCGCCAAAATTACCTTGGAGCCAAATTGCTTATGCTTTTAGTCACAGAACTTAGTGACAAAAGACAGTTGGACACTATTAATATATTAACAGTGACAATTTAATTATGAAAGATACTAAATTGTCACAAACACCATTTTATAGTGACAAAAAATTAAATCATCACAGTTAATTCAAACAATAGTGTCAATCAATTGTTTTGCCACAAGAACTCTTATATCTGTAACAAAATGATAATTGGTCTCAAAAAAATTGCCACTAAATGTCATAACTTTCGCAGTGACCATCTCCCTATAAGTCAACATTTCCTTATATCCTTCGAGAAATGGAATATAAACATCTAGAATTGCACTTTTTGTTTCCTTTGTGGATCTTCTTGGTTCTATCTTTATCTTTATACTCCTAGTAAACAATTGACTAAGGAAAGATTGGATGATTTTGATAGGTAGAAATCTCAACATTGTCATGTATTTATATTAGATGTTGTTGAATCACTTTAGGAATGAAAAATTGATCATAATCAATAACAACTGTTAGAAGGGGAACATTGCCTAACTCCTCTTCAAATACAAAGTCATCACACTTATCTTTTCCCTTAAACTCAACTTCCTAAAAAAGCTGGCATTTTTCTTCTCAAAAAATGTTCTTATTTTAGGATCGTAGAATTTAAATCCTCGTAATCTTTCAAAGTATCTAACAAAATAATTACTAACAATTTTTGGATCAAGTGTTTGTTCGTTGGCTTATAGGCCTTTGCCTTAATTGGGTATCCCCAAACACGTAAATGCTTTAAGATAGGTTTCTTACCCATCCATAAATCATAAGGGATTTTGCTTTTAGCTTTTGTAAGAACTATATCCAGTATGTATATTATGGTCTTTAATGCATATCTCTATAGTGAATGAAGCAAAATTGTTCAACAAATTATACTTCGCACCATATCCTTAAGGGTTTTATTTTATGTCTCTATTATAACATTCATATTTGGAGACCCCAGCAAGGTGTATTGAGGAACAATTTCATACTCACTTATGAATCAAGCAAATGGACCTATACACTGTTCACCTAATTCACCGAACCTTCCACAGTATTCACCACCACATTGGATATTATAACCTTAATAGTTTTACCAAGTTAATTATCAACTTCAACCTTAAACAACTTAAAAAGCATCCAATGCTTGGGACTTCTCATGAATTAAGTATAGGCAGTCATGTTGAGAGTGACCGTCTATGAATGTGATAAAATATTATTAAACATTTTATGAAGCTATAAGAAATGACCCAAAGATATCTATATTAATCATAATTAAGGCATCATTAGCTCTCTCAGCTCCTATTTTTCTTTTGCTTATAGTTTTTCCCTTAGTCCACTCAACACAAACATCACAATTTGATTCATCAAGTATTTTAAGTATCCCTTCTAACATTTATTAATTTTCCTTTTAGAAATATGACCTAAATGCTTATGCTATAATAAGAAAGAATTCTCGTTTGATAATTTATGCTTTATGCCTTTGGTTTCAACATTATGGGATTCACTATATGAATTACTATATCAAGTAAATAAAGTTTGCCATGATCAGATAAATTAGTAGTTCTAATAGGTAAACGTGTTCTTTAATTCTAAATAGAATCCAAATAAGTGATATCAACTGAAAAATCCCTATTTTTATAAAATTTATAGATATAATTACCAATTTAACTTATCATTAATTGGTAATTAAACTCTCAAGAATTTTGCACATATATTATATATTAGTTATCACATTTTTATATTAAATGACATGGATTGTTTGAAGAATTAGATTACTTCAATTAGATCTTTAAATTTTATATTAAAATATGTATACAATTATTTACTTAGTCGAATCAACTGTTATAAGTGGAGCAAGTTAAATCTGTGGACATTGCTATCAACCGAGCCTTGTGTCATATTTTCGCAGCATAATGATTGGAATTTAAGAAATAGTTTTGATTATATACTTATGAAGAATTTGATATAAATAATATATATAACTGTTAACGTATCTTTAGTTTTAATTAATTATTTTAAAAAATGGAAATTAGTTATTATTATTTTTAAATCACTAAACACATTCAATCTTTTTCAGAAGTTTTTAAAATGACTAACTTCACCGAATTGAACAGATTTGCTATTGTTTTTGATAACTTACTAACTTTTGATCCAAGCCACTGACAAAATACATGGGACATCAGAAAGAAAAGACGGTGTTAAAATCCTCAACCCATATCTGTACAGACAATGATTAAAATGGCTGCTTGTGGAATGTGCCAGTAGTACTGTTAAATGCAAGACAGGAACACGTTCATACTTGGTAGAGCGTGTATAGATCAATTGTCTAGGACCTACCTTTAATATTGGACCACGAAGCCAATATTACCCCACGTTGTCAATGCCACGACAGTGATTCATGAACTGTTACGTCCTTCGCTGCCTCCCCTTTTGTGGGGTACACACCGACTTCGACAGGTCGACACAGTTGCTCCAAGCATCTGGCATCGAATAATGCATTCCTCTCCTAGACTTAAGAAATATAGATACGGACACAGACACGCAATATGATATGGATACGGGCACGGGAACACGCCAATTTTTAAAATTTAGTAAACACGGACACGACATATATATATATATTATAAAATTTTGAATTAAAAAATTTCAGAATTCATATTTCAAGACTTCCAAAAATTCAGAATCTAAAAAAACATGGAACATATATATCATTAAGCAATTTGTCTACTATCTTCTATCCAAAAGTAGAATTAGTCATTCACATGGATATTTACAACAAAAATCTAACTAAAGTATCCATCCTCTAATTACTTTACTCTCAAACATTGACATTGTTTTCATCAGTAAAGATCATACTCTCCAACTCTGGTTCTTCAAGTGAAAGATTGACAACTTCAAGGATTCCATGATCATTATCAATTGGTGAAAACTCATCTCCTGTAATATCCCACATCATTGCTTCTCCTTGTTTATATTGTGAAGATTTTCTTGAAAGGAGTCGCAAATTAGTATGAATATATACTAAATTCTCAGCACGCTTAGGTTTGATCTTGTTCCTTTTAAGGGAGTGAATAAAAGAATAAGTACTCCAATTTCTTTCACAACAAGATGAAGACGATGGTTGTCCAAGTAACTTGAGAGCAATCTTTTGAAGAATTGGAGCATGAACACCATGAACTAGCCACCAAGATTTTGCATCAAGGATACCTCTATCATTTATAGAGTCATAATCTTCAAACCCTTGTCTACTGTCCAAAAAATTAGCAAACTCAATGTTGACTTTTCTTCGATCTTCTACATCAGGAAAGTACCTCTTCAAACATTTCAATCTCTCATTGGTGAGCTCCACATCTTGATTTGGTGGAACTCGTTTTGAGTCTTTACTCAACCATTCATGGCTATAATACCTATATAGTTGTAAGAAAAAAATGTTATGAATTATTCATCATCAATTATCATTTATTTATCACTAATAGAAAAGAAAGTATCAAAATTTGAATAATTACCTTGGATTCAAAGAATGAGCTAAACAATGAAGAGGGGTACTACTTTTTGTCCAACGCTCAATTAAAATTTGGAGGACCACTTCATAAAAGGTTGAAAATTCATTGTCATCCTTTCTTTCAAAAAGATATATGGCCTTTCTTACTTTTTCAATCATGGAATCCCACATCTCATACACCAAATGGAGAGTAGATGCATCCGTATCTGTGCTTCTCAAAACATCATAAATAGGATTAGTGAAAGAAAGAATGAAATCTATCTTTTGCCACCAACTATCACTCAGTAGCTTCTCTTTGACAAATTCAGCTTTGCCAACATCATCTTCCTTGTAAGCAGACCATTTTTCACTTATCACCATCTCTTGGAGCCCATGTTTGAGAAGTTTAAACCGCTTCAACATCACTATTGTAGAGGCAAATCGAGTAGGAGCAACATTAAGTAACTTCAATGAAGCAAACTCATTAAAGATGGACAACCTCATATGGTGATTAACAATGAAGTTCTTAATAAAAGAAACATCGTCAACAATTTGTGAAATCCAAGAACATTCTTGATACATGAGATTGTTCCTTTCTGTATTCTTAGCCGCACAAATGTTCTTCAAAGCAAGGTTAAGAGTGTGGACAATACAAGGAGTCCAAAAAACAATTGGAAACTCCACCACAGTCATTAAACTAACTGTCCTACAAACTGGTGCGTTGCCTGTCACAATTTGCACGATATTATAAAAACCAACTTACATAATCACATCTCTCACTTGCTTGGCTATAAAATCCTTATACTTGACATTATCGGAGCAATCAATTGCTTTCAGAAACATTGACCCACTTTGTCACAATCTTAAAGTTGAGAAGAGGTCTTCTTTATGGATCACTCCATCCATCACTTACAATGCTCACTCCTTTTTGATTCCATGTATTCCTTATAGGTTGAAGAAGCCTTTCAATATGTTCTCTTTCTTTGTCAAGTAAAGTCGTTCTCAACTTGTTGTAGCCCGGAGGAACATAACCACTAATATAATTATTAGCGACAAAAGAGAAAACTTTGATGAAATGAGGATTCCTTGTAAGAAGAAAAGGCAATCCTGAGGAGTAAAACATTCTAGCAATCTCAAGATCTAAATTTTCTCTAGCTTGCATGTTGAAAGTATCCTCTAGAGGTCCCGATGTTACCCTTCTCTTTCTTGAGTCAAAACTGCTAGTACATGATGCTTCACCAGTAGAGAAATTTTGAGATTGACTAGATAAGGGTGGAAGAGGGACAGGTCTTGCCTTGGAATTGAGCAACCTTCTTTGTGAATTAAGCAACCTCAAGATAAAGGGAAAGGAAAATATCAGTCAGATGATTGAAACATAAAAACCTTAACAGAGACAAAGCCAGAAATCATGTTCATAAGGCCTTACCCAAACGAATTTTAGGAGTCGTTGAACACGGCTACTTAGACTTGGTTAGGTAAACAGGAAGAGAGGTAGGAGAGAGAATAAGAAATTTCAAAGCAAAAAAGTTTACCAAAAGTTCTATTTTGTCTGGATTCGTACATAATCAAAAGGCTAAACTTTTGGACATTCTTAAAAGAAATAAATAGCCAAAGGTTAGGATTAAAAATAATTTGCTTGGATGGTAAACGGTCGAGATTTTGAATCCAGTCATGTTCGAGTCGTCTCCATTCGTGTCCAAGCTATTTCCAGATGTGTTCGACCCGTGTTTGAGCTGATAAAAATTATTTTTTTAATTTCAACACGTATGGACACGTGTCCACTGCGCGTCAGGTGGGTGTCTGTGTCCGACATGCAAGCACGACTCCATTTTATCATGTCCGTGCTACATAGTCTAGGAGTTTTATCAACTAATCCGTGCTACATAATCTAGGAGTTTTATCAACTAATTCCTTGCCAATAGCTGCGTCTATCATGCTCCTATCATGTGGTAAAAGTCTCTCATAGAAATATTGGATTACTAATTGGTCACTAACCTGATGATTGAGGCAACTAGCACACAATCTTTTAAATCTTTCCTAATATTCATATAATATCGCGTTCATGTTTTGTCTAATTCCACATATTTCTTTCCTAATAGATCCAATTTTACTAGCAGGAAAATATTTTTCAAGAAAAGCCCTATGTAATTCCACCCATATATTTATAGATCTAGGAGACAAATAATATAACCAATCTTTAGCAAAATCACGCAATGAAAATGGAAAAACATGTAATTTCACTTTTTCTTCATCAATTCCTTCAAGTCTCACTGTAGAACAAACAACCAAAATTCTTTTAAATGTCTATAAAGATCCTTACTTGCGCGTCCATAGAGTTTAGGCAATAAATTTAAGAAACCTGAATTTAGCTTCAAAGGTCTTTCCAAGACTAGGAAGACGATGCATAAAAGTTGATGTTCTAAGTTTGGTTTTGAAAGTTGCTTCAAGGTAACTCTGGCTATTTCTATCCTTGTGTCTTCCTTTTCAAATTTGATTCGTGCGTCTGTTTCTTTTATGTCCCTTAATTTCATAAAAATTGCCTTCTCTCTTCTTTACCTATTTTTCCAAAAACAGAAGAAATGTTAGTTATGATTAAATAAATAAATAAACAAATAAACTGGGCAAATAAAACTTTCCCCAGCAACAGCGACAAAATTTGATACGTGATGTTAGGCCTACAAAATTAAATTCTTATTTACTTTCAATTTATTAAGCAATGTAGTATATAGCAAATAAGAGTCGATCCTTTGAAGAAAGTTAATTTATGAAATTAATTTATTTATTACAATTCTTTTAAAATAATCCAAATTTGGCATTTATGCATATAATTATATTAAAACACATAACTTTACACAATTCAATTAATAAAAACGTATTTTGATAAACTGACAAACCTTTAAAAGAAAATTGCTAGATTTGTCACAAACATATTAATCATGTTATTTGTGCAAAATATCCAACACAATATATAATTCTTTTGTGCATAATACATTAAACTATGCTATTTTTCAATGTTTAGAAGATATTAAACATATATAACAAAGCAAATATAGATGAAAGCAAAGACTTGGACAAAATTTCAAGCAAAGGTTTGTTGAGGAGGGGTTTAATGTTCCAATCCAAACTAGAAATTAAAGAATTAAAATATTAATCTAACCTAATATGTACAAGTGAACATGTAAGTTTTAAATTTTAATTTAGACATGCAATTTCGACAATGCAAAACATTTAACAAATTAATTGTAGAAAATCAACCAACTAGTTTCTACTTGTTCCTTTTTACTCTTAAAAATTAAACCAGTTCAACACGTTAAGCATAAAAAAACGCAATCAACAATTGAAATTTAACGTCAAAATTTTAGCAATTATATAGGTGTTAAATTAACTCAGTAATCAATTGAATCAAATCAAAAATAATATCTCAAATAATCAAATCAAAATAACTAAAATAGAATTCAACAACTAATCATAAATTAAGCATCGGAAAATAAGAAACAAAAAGAGTAGGGGTTTATGGAAAATTCATTGAATTTTTCTCCCTTCACAAACCTCAGACGAACCTTAAAAAGTGTGTAATTTCTTTTCCACTACTTACGAATCAGCTCGATTTTAATGGACGTATGGCTTTTCAAACACTCTTGACGCTCTTCACTAAGATTCCTGGCTTTGACCCGCTTTTAAAGAATGACAGACCTCTTGAAGCGCTTAGCCTTCGCATCTGGTTGCTGCTTATTTTTCTCCTTCCACGGTTGCCTTTGAATAGCCTCAAAAAGAAAAGAAAAAAAAGTTTGTCAATGTCACACGTAACTAGTTTTGGGATAGGCTTCCATCTTGTCTCTTCTATTTTGAATGGGTTTGGTGTAGGAAACATCGGGTGGGTGCAACTCCCTCTCCCACCCGACTCTGATTCTGTTATGCTACTGAGCGTTTGTGTTTTCTCCGCCTCTTCTCTACTGCGTTTTGGTTCTTGGTTGTGCGCTGCGTTTTGGATGCTGCTTCCCTAGCTTCCGGCGTGTTGGTTGCTTTGGTCTTTATTTGCCTCTCTGCGCTGTCATTTTCCTCTAGGTTGTCCTGCTTATGCCTGCGTTTTGCCGCTAGGATTGGAGTGCTGTGTCGTTTTATCTTTCTCTTTTCTGGTTGGTGGCGTTTTATTTCTTGTGCTATGTCATTTTGCTTGGCTTGCTGCACAATCGTTTTACTCTCTCTTGGCGGCCTTTTGAGTTGCTTCTTTAACCTCCATCAAACCTTTTAAAAAATTAATTTAATTCAATGTTTAGATAAAATATTAAACTAAATTGTTAATAATATATAAAATACAACGTTATTCGTCTAAATGTACTATATCAAATAGAGGTTTAAAATATTTTATAATTTCTACTTATCATTAACCTTTAATTTATTAAAGTGGTCAAGTAAAGACTTTTGAGTTATAATTTTATTTATGAGTAGGTTTAGTCTTTAATTTGGAGAAAGTTTGTAAAAAGAGTTGCTCAAAAATAACATTATTGTAAGAAGGTTCATATTCTCCTTATTAAAAGAAAACATTTAGTGAAATTCTAAGAAATATCTTAGAGAGTGAATGTGAGCAAGGGCTCTTTGTTGAACTACTCTAAATTAGCTTTTTTTATTTACATTAAGCCATTATTTTATGTCATCATATGTATCCTTATTCAATTGCATGCATTGGATAAAAAATAATTTTTTAAATTCACCAACACCCAATTTACTCTCCTTTCTGGTGTTGTTAGACCAACAAATATAAATCTTATAAAAATATGAGAAATTAATACATCTTATTGCGTACTAATTGAAATATTAATCATATAAAAATATTACATATATCACTGGAATAAAATATTATTCACAAAATTTTAAAATTTGTGCATATTAAGTATCATTCTACAATATTAATGTTAATAATTTAAATCAACTCAAATATATAAATAAATTTATATAAAAACAAAAACATAATATAAAAGTAAAAAATAAATATAAGTTTTAAGAATTAGATTTTAGATATTAGTTTTTATGTGCAAGCACCTTCATAATTTTTAATGTTTCATTAACTATATGCTTACATATAAAAATATTATTTATATCCATACACATATTAACAAGAATCAAAATCATGATAGCTTTGCAGCATATACTTAATGTGCTAGTCACCCTTAAAAGGGTTCTATGTGTATTAATGATTTCTGAATCCTAGGGTGATATATAAAAAGAATTAATGTCATGATTGATACTAAAGTTCTTCATGCATATATAGAAAATATTAAATATGCATATATTTAATTATATAATTTTTTATCGTAAAAATATGCATCAATCATAGATTATAGTGAAAGTAGATATTGTTTTTATTAGAAGTTATCATATGTTACAAAAATTAAAATAAAGCATAAGAATATTATTTATATGTATTTATACGAAACTTATTGTATTTATTAAAAGTATGTACTTGCAATAAAGTTGTTATAATTATTTTTCACATGTATGTAATATTGAATTTGATTTTAAACATAAAATATTAAAGTTTTTCATGAAAAGTAAAATATCAAATAAAAGTTGAAAAGTAGATATAATTATTTTTCACATGTATGTAATATTGAATTTGATTTTAAACATAAAATATTAAAGTTTTTCATAAAAAAATAAAATATCAAATAAAAGTTGAAAAATCGTATATCTACGCAATAAGAGACATGTATTAAACTTTTTTAAATATATATTTTTAATGTATTATACATCTTGGTGGTACCATGATGCATAGTATAAGCTGCTAAATGTGCTTCCTCTAAAATCTCTTTCCTCAAATTATCAATATTGGGCACACATAATCTTTGCTTTAACCTCAAAGTATCATCTCTCACTTCAAACTCGGAATCCGGATTCGTTTTCAACTTCTCAATTAACTTCACTAAATCTGGATCTCTGCTCTGAGCCTCTTTGATTCTATCAACCAAAACAGGTCTCAACTTCAAAGTAGCTATCAGTGTATCATTCTGCTCCAAATTCAAATCGACATTCAATGCTCTCAATTGAACTAGGCTAGGTAACCTCGATAGTTGTACTTGTGCCACACTGCTATTAGACTTCTAACTTATTGCATCAGCTACCACGTTAGCTTTGCCAAGATGATACTCAATGGTACAATCATAATCTTTTAACAATTCAATCCATCTTCTTTGTCTGATATTCAACTCTTTCTGGCTCAACAGATATTTCAAACTTTTGTATTCAGTGAACACCTGAAAAATTTCTCCGTACAAATAGTGTCTCCAAATTTTTAAAGCAAATACCATTGCAGCGAGTTCTAAATCATGTACTGGGTAATTAAATTCATGAGGCCTAAACTGTCTCAATGCATATGCTATTACTTTACCATGTTACATTAGTACACATCCTAAACCCTGATGTGATGCATCACTGTACACAACATAACCTCCAGATCCAAACGGAATAGCTAACACTGATGCCATAGTCAACCGATGCTTAAGCTCCTCAAAACTCCTTTGGCAATCGTCACTCTATCTGAAAGACACATTCTTTCTCAGAAGTTTTGTCAAAGGGGCTTAAATCTGTTGGGCCCCAAATTTTTCTTTATTAATGTTATTAAGTATGATTTAAGTTTCTTGTATGATTTAGTGCATAATTTGATTTTATGGAAGTATTAGTAGAAAATT
>JANSVB020000192.1:1323451-1334668 GCA_025504935.2 Erythroxylum haughtii
ATACATAAACATGTTTTTACGTGGGTTCATCAGAAATAGTTTCTCTGTTAATTAAAAGTAAGGTTACATATTATTGGACATTTTCATACCTCATGTACTAGAGAGATTTTTACTGAGTTGTTATTGTTATGAATAAGATTCAGTGTAAAATATACCGTGTACATTAAAAATTGGAAAATATAAGCCCTTAATAAAAAGTTAAAAGCTATTAAAAGAGGTATTTTTTAGCTCTCTTTACTGACGAACATCGTGTCCATTGGCTACGTGCAACATTTTTACAGTAGACCTAAGATGCCTGACATATACATATGAATGACATCTCATTAAATAAACGTTATTACTAATTCAAACTTAATGACATGATTTCTTTGGTCATATTATTGTGAGAAAGCATCGATTAGACGAAGGCCATATTTTGAGAGAAAAAGGCACTAAAAGAGCTTAGTTACAGAAACTGCAAAAATAGTAAGATGAATTAAGTTGGAGATGTTTCTAGAATAGTCGTAAATGCCAGAAATTAAACAAAAATCCACATTCCAAAGTTTTGACTTTTGACTATAATTTGTATGCAAAGCTTAAATATTATTTTTCTTGCAGACAAAATTGATAAACAAATTAAAAATAATATGATGCTTTTTTTAAATGAAGAAACGTGAGGTTTCATTCTTGAAGGAGTACATAGATAATCCTCAGTTTCTGATACAACAATAAGTTAGACCTGGTGCCTATGAAAAGGAAATAACAAAGGAGAAAAGACAATTCTAAGGGATACAGCTCTATATAGTGGAAGTAGCAGAGAAAAGCTACCAAATAACTAGCAGATTCACAACATAAATCTAAACATAATTCACAGGGACAAAAAAAAAAAAAACTTCAGATCTAAATTAAAAAAGGTCAAATCTAAAAACACCTTAAAATATCAAAATTAAGCACAGGCAAAAGTGAAAGTGAAAAAAAAAAAAAAAAGCGTAGGCATCCTAGGATATTGGGGTCTAGCAAGAACGTTAATCAAATATCCTAGTAAGGACGAAGCAGGTGTGGGCGAGAAATTTCAGAGAGGAAATTAGTGAAAAATAGTTTGATGTTCAATTTTTGAAGATGCATGCATGTGCATCACCTTGACCAAGTGAGCATTAACATATGCTAAATGTGCAAAATGGGTTCATGAACCTTCTACGTCTCCATGACTGATGTATAAATTCGCCGTCTTATATTATATTTTCCATCCTCATCCACAAATATTGCAACTTGCAACTCTCCTGTAGCTAGACAGTAGGCATGTGAAAAGAAAAATCTAGCCCATGGTCCACAGATTTGACCTGGTCAAATTGGTCAACGGGCCGGCTGAATATGGCCCTAGGCATTTCGGGTCAGGCCACAGGTGGGCCACGGATCGAGGGCCAAGGTGCTCGGGCATGGGTATGGTCCCAACAGAGCAACCTGGCCCGTGACCCGCACGGGAGACATGAACAAAACGACTTTAGTTTACTTATGTTTAAAATATTTGTTCCACCGATAAAACGATGTCATTTTACTTTAAGAGTAAAACGACGTTGTTTTGCAATAAGACAGTTAATAAAATACGAGAACAAAACGACGTTGTTTTCTTGCAAGCAAAAATGATGCCGTTTTGATTAAACGAAAGCCATGCCACGCTCACCCTGCCACCCAATTGCTTACTGCCTCCCTCCCTCACACCATTGCACGCTCGCCCCTTCTCGTCCGTCAACCTCCTACTTGTCTCCATCTCCCCTCATCCCCGAGAACTCACAGTCTCCCCAAGAACTCCCTTGGTCCTCGAGAACTCACTCACTTCTCTGTTCTTTTTCTTCATTTCACTTTGTTCCTTTGATCTTCTTTTTCACATATCATTTGTTGTAGCAACGTCGAAGGTAAGCTTTCATTCTCTCTTCGTCATTTCGGTTGTTTTGGTTGTCTTGAGATGTGGTGTGGCTAATTTGAGAACTTTATGTGTTAATATTAAAAATATGAGATAATGCTTGCTTTGTGTTTAATAAAATACCACAGGCATTAATCAAACCATCTTTCTTGCTACATTAGTATATTCATCTTCTGTTTTTATTAACCTCGGGGTAGTATTGAGTCCACAACTCTAGAATAGCTATAGGATTGAATTCACAGCTTAAACATGGCCATCCCATCTCATTTGTCTTGGATCATATTTTCTTGCTCATCAATGTATTAGTTTATTAGTCGCTCAATTATAGAAGCATAGAAGCATATCATATTAAGTAGTTGGTATTATGCTGCATTCTTCTTTTCCATGATAAAGTTCAACTTCAAAGTTGAGTTGTGCTTCTAGTAGTTATGTTGAATTGGAGAATGAAATTAAAGGAAGTAATACCATTCATCTCAGTGCTAAGGATAGTTTAGGTTGACAGTATAAAAGATAGAAGAAATTAAGTTTGTATATGTTTTCAATTTTTGATATAAAACCGAATCGAAACAGAAATTAAGAAGTTGATCTATGTGTCTACCTATTACTGTAAACAATTGGATACCATATTGTATCTTGACAAAACTAGATATCACTAACTTAAACGAAAACATAATAGGAGTCAAAAATTGCTTTAGGAGCCTTAAATGCTCAGTTATGTAAAAAATATAGTTCAATAAGATTGTACCAAATGCTATTTTTTTTATTTTCAAATAGTTTACATTATATTTTGAAACTATCAATTTTATAGATTCATAATGTTACAAGCTTAATGAAAAAACTAGTGAGCAGTGAAGGATAATTTCATATATTTGAAATTGAAGAGAATTACTTCTTCAAATATTTTTGATCATCGCTCTAGCTTCATGCATGTTAAAACAATATAAATTTGTTGAACACATGACTAGGGTTTAATTACTTCATATTTGTCAAAAATAGTATTAAGTTAGGGTTTAATTACTTCATACTTATCAAAAATAGTATTAAGTTATTTAAAAAGAATAATTAATCTTAAAGCACTCAATCCTTTATGATTCATTTAATCAAAATTTTAAAATTTAATTGAGATTGAGTGATTTATTTTTTAAAGCCTTAATATTTCAATTTAAAACTCTAGTTTTGTTAATAATTTATTGATTTGACTAACAAAATCTTTGTTATTCATGATACCTAAAAAATGTTCGTCACGTCAATCTACAAATTAGTAATGAAAATAATATTTTTAACTAAAATATTAAAGTTTTAAAAGATTGATCATTTAATTGAAAATTTTAAACAATTATATACTAAAGTAGAAAAATCCTAAAGATTAAGATTAATTTTCTTTGTTTAAAATATTTTATACATCTTAAGATGTACTTAGTTTTAATTAAATATGGGCAATCAAAATTTGAAGTTTTAAACAATTTACGTTCTTGATAAATTTGGTTGACCTTCCATCAATTCTTTTGAATATTAAAGAATCCTTCAGTTTTGTTGTGGCTTGAATTAATTAAGGCTCTGGCACATAAATGGATAAGAGCACCAATGAAAGGTTCTAACAGGTACCTGAAAAATGAAATACCAGCACTTGTCTCCATCAAACCGTAGCGTCACTTCTTTAAGGAAGGCTTCAACATTCAACGGCTCCACCACCCACGAAAGCTAAAGTGTATGTATCGCTAAAGACCTTGAACGGTTTCTCCCATGTATATGGGTGCATGTACTTGGGCTAACAAGTTACTGTCAGAAGGCTACAGATGACACCTTCTTGTCTATAATTTACATATACTAGTTTGGTCTCCTTTACTTTTGGTTAACATTACCAGACACTATGTCATGACTTGGGTGTGGGAGTTCTTTTCCAGGAGTAATTGCTATTCTAATACTTTAACTTCAAGGTGTAGGTAAGTTTAGAAGGGGTTTTTTTGATTTAAGTGAGATCGTGGGTTTGAATCACCCTCATGTATGTAGCCGTTTAAAATTTGAGGTCAGAGTTTTACCTCGGGCAAGGGATCTACCCGACTCGAGCGTGAATTAGTCTGGGAGTGAATGGTTTAAAGGTGTCTTCCCATAATTGGGACCTTCCTAGGACACCTCGTGGGTAACTAAAAAAGACAAACCTTAATTACTCTCCTATCTTAGTGGCTTGTGTATGAGTAGAATTTAAAATTCAGTTTGATTTTTTTTAACCTCTTCCATTTCATCAATTTTGTCCGGATCCTCCTTTTCTTCCGAAGAAAGGAAAGAAGTAGGTTTCGTTTACTTGATCGACCAACTTCCATTACACAGGTCTCCACAAAATCGTAAGACTATGTGTAGGAGCTAACGTCTGTCCAGTGCCGAAAGATCAAGGAAGTTAGTGATCTGATGACTGATGTTGAGCTATTTTTTTTTACAGGGCCTTCTTTATAGTATCTTCACCGTAGTAGAGTTTAACCAACAAGTTTGGGATGGAAATCAAATGTGCTACATCAAATTGACGTGCCTAGTAACTCATGTGTAGTATTTGAAACATCCTCCTAATTATATCACGAATCTTTTAGATATGATAAGATATAACAAAATTTACTATTGACAATTCTAAAGATTTATTATTAATGAGCTATTTCAATTGCACCTATCAAATAAGGTCAATTTTTTTTTGTCACTGTTGGTTCTGCCTGATTCTGGTGAGACAGGACGTTACTGTTTAGATCCATGAGGTTGGTTGTTTTTAGCATGAGAATACCTGCAAAACAGCACAAGGCACGCCGGAGGTTGATAGCCGGCAGGCCCCTCCAACGCTCAAGTTAATCTTTTGGTGAGAGTTTTGGTGGCTATAAACAAAGAATATTAGGGTTATAATATTGTACCTGTATCGTGACAAAGTAGTATCTTATATATGGAATAAATGCTAGGTTTAGGTCTTTATGTAGATCTTTACGTATGCATGGAAGGTTTCTACCTACAAATAGGCCGTAAACATGTGGACCTGAACCTGAGTCTGGGCCTAACACAACTGACTGTGAAAATGAATGTTTAAATGTCCAACCAAAGTCCTTTTGTGAACTGCAGCCCGCAGCCCAATCAAAGACTTCTTACTGGCGGTGCATAAAAAAGTTGGTTAATTTTGACGGGAAGTTTGTATGAATTGACTAAACAATTACTGTTAATTTTGACGGGAAGTTTGTATGAATTAACTAACTACTCAAGCAAAGTCATTTGGACTGACAGTAGCCGAAAGACCAAAGTTCAACCATACAGTAATCGTAGGATTATGAGTTAAAAAAGGATATGTGACAACCATAGATTTAAGCTAGTGCTTCTGGTTTTTGGTTAATCATTTAAAACCTACATTATTTTTTAAAAAGAAATAACATTCTCAATTAATAAAAACGAAATAGCATATTGTAGTTAAAAATTGATAATTCTAATATTGGATAAATAAAGTCTTCTGCGTACCTTTTCGATAAACTTGTAAAATATTAAATTATAAAAATAAATCAAATCATAGAAAGAATGCATATCCTTTACTTTGTATGAGAAGAGGGGTGTGTCAACATAAGGCAATGTTGAAGGTATTATTCTAGTTCGTAAATATCTGCCAGGCCTTCTCTTTTAAGTTTATATATTATTTTGGCTTTCACACAAAATATATGTATAGAGAGAGATTTAAATTTCAAAGATCTTGCATACAAATTAAATGATGATCTAAAAGAAACCAAAGCTCCAATTCAAGGGTCAAGGTGACTAAGATGCCCGTTTCGTTTCCGAGTGGCGGGGAAATGCACAAGCACTGGATAGACTGAACAACGATAGTAATAGCAGGGACGAGCGAGTGACATCAGGCAGTTGAATGGGTGTGGGGTCCACACGCCGCCGTACGTCATTTTTAACTCACGTGTCTTAATTGTTAAATGTATCCAAACCAAAAACACTAGTTGTCATATTTTCTTTAAAAAAAAATTTAATATCAAGTTCAATTCAACCATATATCTCTCAAGTTTTTTGATCCTATTATTAAATTCCCCTTGCTATATGTACACTTCCTGCTCACTAATGCCTGTCGCTTTGGGACATCCCTCCTTGTTCGATCAGCTGTTACCTTTCGCCCTCCCCCCACTTGCAATTTCAATTTGTTTAATTATTACTTTACTCTTCTCCATGTTCTGACTAATTTGTTCATTATCCAATTCTTCCCCACGTATATATAAAGGGTTCGGTCGTTGATGAAAGCTTGCAACACCTGGCCAGGCAAAGCATAGCACATAGTTTGCCCCTGCCAAAATCAAACCCCATGGAACCATCCTTCCATTTTCAGAATCACCTTAAAACAGAGGCCTCGCAGGAATCTTCTTTCTGTTCTTTAGATTCTTTTACATGGGACGATCTCTTCTCCCACCACAGTGTCCTCCCATTTGACACCAATGACTCCGAGGAAATGGTCCTTGTCAACGTTCTGGCAGAGGGAGCCAACAAAGAATCTTCAGGCTCCAACTCCATGTCCGAATCTAAAGAAAGAGGCGAAGAAGTCACTTCCAACTCCAACCAAAACCATCAATCCTCTAAGAAAGAGAAGTCTTATCGTGGGGTAAGAAAGAGACCCTGGGGAAAGTACGCTGCAGAGATCAGAGACTCGACGAGAAATGGCGTAAGGGTTTGGCTGGGGACGTTCGATAGCGCGGAGGCGGCTGCTTTAGTTTACGATCAAGCGGCGTTTTCGATGCGGGGTTCGACGGCTGTGCTAAATTTTCCCATGGACATGGTCAGAGATTCATTACAGGAGATGAAATACAAGTCTGAAGAGGGCTGCTCGCCGGTTGCGGCGTTGAAGAGAAGGCATTCCGTGAGAAGGAAAACGGCTAGCAGAAAAGGCAAAGGGAAAGAGGTAAAGGGTAGCAGTGGTAGACCGCAAAATGTGGTGGAGTTGGAGGATTTAGGAGCAGAGTATTTAGAGGAACTGTTGAACTCGTGTGAAGGCGTTAATCCTTGGTGATCTTAATACTTTCTTCTTTTAGTTAGTATGTTCATTTTTCCACTCTCTTTGTGCATTACCGTGTACCAATAAACAGTCGTGGTTGCCGATCAACGGATCAAGTTGGTGTTCGAACCTCACAATGGTGGGTAGGGTCTAGTTGCTTTGTTAATTCTCACCTTTTCTTCGTTTAAAGTTGAAAACGATGGTATCTATATTGAACGATCTCTACATTGTTTTCTTCCTCAATAATTGCAATATAGTAACTGGACTGCATAGAGTAAGATACAATAAGGAGGGGGAAAAAAAAAAAGAAGAAGCAAATCCAATACTTATCCTGACCTATTTGAAAGATTGAGAGCGACGACTCAGGATCTTTTGCAAGTGGCCTCAAGAGCCTATCCTTAGAGAGCAGAGAGATATCACTAAATAAAACAATGTCTGCCAAGCCATTTAGATATCATGGATATGATTTCGCCTATCTGGAGTCTAGAATCTCATATAAAGCATCAAGAATAACTCTTCTCAGTCGGATATTTTGCAAGAATGACAAGATTTCGGTGGATCTTGTTCTTTTTTCTTCTCCATAACAGTTAGCTCTGAGAAGCAATTAATTAATCAATGCAATTTGCAAAATGAAAATGTGCATTTTAAGCTCAAATTATGACCCAAACAGTGCTGCTTTAAAAATCCCCATTTGCACTTCAAGAGTGTTTATAATCGTAGGAGCATAGTTCTAGGCATGTGGACCAAAGGAGGTAACTTGTATACATATGTATGGAAATTCAGGAACATCTGATAAAGACAGAGTTAAGAATTTGATTTCTTCCACGCAGAGGTTGAGAGGCATGAAAGCAACATTGTTCAAACGTAAGTCTCCAAGTTTCACTTCAATCTGCTTTTACCGCTGATGAGACCATTAATTATTTCTACTGGAATGTTTTATTAGCTAAATTCATCTTTCCTTTTCAACCTGAACACGTGAACATGGTCATCATCAATTATCTCATGCCAAATTTCTTCAGGCCATTATTACATCTCCATGTGGAATGTTTTAGAAAAATGAAAAATCTGTTCATATTCGTGTTGTAACATTCAGGATGACATTCCAAAAATCTATGTATTTTCGTCCTGTGACAATTACAGTGTCGTCATCAGTGATTTGATATGATAATGAGGTCAAAACGTCGGCTTCATTTTTTTTCTAATTAACTAATATTAATCTCAAGATCAACGACAAAGTATCACTACCATTTATATGACAGCTGTAAATATTTGAGTCCATTTTTAAAAATAACCTTTCAATTAAAGTTGTGTATTATCGAACCTCATCAAATTTCGCATATTAATAAATTTATACTGAGCATTATTGTTCTTATTTTAAAATATCTACTTTATTTTGATTAAAAAAACTTTCTAATTCCCTTAAACTCAATAATTTATTGAATATCAAAATGTTTAATTACTAACTCAAATATGGGTGAACTTAAGTCAAGAAGATGGTTGATACAGTTGAATTTGTTTGTATTTAGTAATTGGAATTAAAGTCAATAACTAATTCCTTATTTAAATATCAAATATCTATTGTCTCTTCTTTCTAGCATTCCCCTCAGTTTGAAATTATATCACCTAGAATACTGAAAGAATTTCAAGTTACCAAGTTTTTTGTTTGTTTGTTTGTGAGAAAGTAAGATAAAGGGGAAAAAAGAATTATCCTAAAAATAGTCTAATCAAATTGTGTAGCTTCTACAAAATCTGTAATTAACCAACAGAATTAAGATTTGCAACGGTAATTGCATCTGAAATAATGTGTTACGGTTCACATACATATTGTAATTTGTTTTTATAATTACACTTAGAATATTTGTAAGTATTTTAATTGTACAAAATCTTAGATTAATTCCCTTTTTTTTTTTTCTTCCGATAGTTTTACTCGTGTAGTTCTTGATAGAATCATTGCATTGTTATGAATGTCCTCCATCCTTGATGAGGTTCTCTTAAACCCTGATGGGTCTTCTCCATTCAGACCCAGCGACTCCACTGAGAATTAATTTCTCGATGCAGCCGGTGGAAGCTGCAAATAAAGGAGCCAGGAACTCAGAGCAACTTAACTTATGAAATGAAATCCAAACTTTGCTGCCAAAGAAGAAACTCCCAAGAAAGAAAAGAGCTTTAAAGGGGTGAGGAAGAGACCATAGAGCAAGTACGCAGCAGAAATAAGAGATTAAACGAATCGTGCGTACGAGTTCGGCTGGGTATATTTGACACCGCCAAGCTGCCCTTTGCTGTGCTAAATTTTTCGGCGGAGAAAAGAAGCCAGTTACTAGCAGAGATGAAGTATGGTTTTAAGGGCAAATGCTCGTCTGTGGAGCTACTAAAAAAGAAGTCAGATTTTGCGGTTCAAAAATTAGAAAAATTAAACAATCAAATGTGAAAATAACAAATCAACACCAAAATTGTTAACGCAATTTTACACAGTTTGTTTATGTTTGCAAGACTCTCACTTAACTTAATTTTTTTACTAACGACACTAATTTATATAAGGTTTTATTGAATCGACACCACTCAACCTTTGACACTATCCATCGTTCTTACTACTTATGAAATAATTTTACACTCAATAACACGACCGATTTGTATTAACTCTAACAAAGAATTTTTTAACAATCTTTTAACGAAAAATCACTAAATAAATAACTCAAGTGATTAAAAAAAAAATTCAACATAAATAAGAACACTTTAGATAAAATGTAACTCCTCTAAATATACCGTTTCATCAACGAAAGAATGAGAAGTTATTCATCAAAAGGTCTATTGTGAGGCTTCAATATTATCATTGAAAATTCCATACACAACAGTCACAAACTTCTCAAATCAATAAACTTTTCTTCACCGAAACGTCATAAACAAAGGGCTGCAACAACTAAGACAACTACTTAAGTTTTTCACACAAAACTAATAGTTACAAAGTTACCAAAACTTTTGAAATTTTTGCATACCAACACCAAAAATGTCAACCACAAAATTACCCAGAACAATCCTCAATTGTCATTTAAGGATAGAAGAATACTCAACTTCAGAAAATCACGCAATCAACCAAAACTATAACCCCAAAATTACGTGATCCCTTAACAGAAAAATTCAGCAACACCCAAAAAAACCAACTGTCCAATTGCTCTCAATGGACGTTTAAAACAGAGGAAAACACAGTTGTAAAAATCACCAAAAATCAACTATCACACAACCCTCTATTGGTTCTTTAAAAATAAAAGAATATGCAGTCGCTGAACATACACATAATATCAATGAAAACTTCCTTCATGTTTTCGGCAATTATCAAAGAGAACATCGATAGAACATTCCCGTATGCAAGAACAAGGACTTAGATTGCATAAAAAAATCAATTAAAAGATAGCCACTCACCCAACCTATACAACAATCATCTCCTCTCTTGCAATAATGTATTAACGACAATAATAAAAAAAGAACCATGAAAGTATACTGCTGTAGACACATCCAGAAACAAGATACTCATATCATGCGAGAAGTTTTTGTGTGGTAGAATTCTTTATTCATCATAACTTTTAGTTACATTTACATATTTTACAAAATTAGGTCCTTGTCTTTGTCAAACTTAATGTATCTTCTTTCTTATCTTGATTTGAATTTGAAGTCTTTCAATATTTTAGAGATTTAATTATCAAAAAAGTCAAAAATAAATAATAAAATACATATACCATATATCTTATAAGATAAAAATGCGGTGGCAAGAAGAAATGAAGGCCAAGGGGTTGGAAAAGATAAGGAAGTGGTGGTGTTAGATTATGTAGAAAGTGACTAGTATTTGGAGCAACTTTTGGCTTCTTGTGACATTGTAAATTCTCAGTAAATCAACTTTACCATCTCTTGTGTTTTTACTCTTCTTTTTTTTTTTGCTGCTAAGTTTCCTTAAATTAAAATTAGATTTTCAGATTTGTTAAAAGAAATGAAAATTAAGAAACTCGAAAGGGAATATTTGCTTTTGTCTCTGTAATGTAACGCTTGGAACTAGTAAGTAAGCATCTTGTCTTGTGCTTCCGCTATTTGTAGTCTAAAGTGGGAACGAAGTAGTTTTCTTCCACACTATTTTCTTAGTACTTTATGTCGTTTTGGTTATACTTGAAAGTAGTCGTAGGTTTGTGTATCAATTCAATGTTTAAAAGGGATTTATAGAAAAATATCATTTAGTCCTCGACGTTTAACATAAGTAGACAATGCTATATGTACCATACGCATATCTCTACCATTAATTATTTTGTAAATAGTTAAGTGATACTCCTTCTCT
>JANSVB020000192.1:1553327-1570533 GCA_025504935.2 Erythroxylum haughtii
AAAATCACAATAAGTACAAATTACATCATTTTGTAGCTGTCTTTGGATATGTGATAGCCATGTGAGTCTATTGAAAAAGGATATTTGAATCACCTCAATTGGATAAGAAATGAATAAGTTATAATGATTTGAGACAGGAAGGGTCCAACTCATGACAAAATATTAAGGCTAGTGTTAGCTAGAGGTATGGAAAGTTTGAAAAACATTGGACCTATGTATAACAAGTTATACTTTCAGGAATAAGACTTGTGCGGATGAATTGGTGAAATCGAATTGGTTCAAGTATGATAAAGCTAATCAAGACATAAAGAATCAGATACTCAAAATTGTGAGCTAAGTTGGACATAATGAAGTCCAAGACTCCTAATTTGAAGGGAAATTTTGGCTTGAAACCAATTTGACCATTATAGAAGAAAATATAAATTTTATAATGATATATGCTAAGAAATGAGATTTAAAAATGACTAATGCGAGTATATGTAATTTTTATTCATGTTACCCAATAGCTTGTGAAAGAAGAATAGAACTAAAAGTTGTACCTAACACCTCTCAAGTTCCAGAAAATTAGAAAAGATATTAAGACCCCTAAGACAGTCGAGGAGAGTATAATCATGCTACTATACTTGTGTAGAAATCCTTTTCTTTTATCTTGCAGCTTATTGAATTGTTCTAGAGTCTGTATAACTTATTTGATATATGACTCCATGTGATTGAGTCTTGTATATTGTATGCTAGATTGACATATTTAGATTCTTTGCTTCTTCTGGCCCCTTTATTATGTTCAACCTATTAATTGCAATTCTTTAATGAGTCATGTTTTTCTTGTTAGTCATGATTGATGAGTTCACAAGATACCTAGTTGATGGAGTATATTATCAGACCATGTGCACCTAGGTAACCCGCCTGTGATAGGTTAGATCCTGGTCCTATATGGAGAGGGCAGGCCTCTAGGGGCAAGGTTAGGCCAACCTTGTCTAAAATTAGAAAAGGGGAGATGCGCCGTACTAACATGCCTCTATCTCTTCCTAAGAAATTCATAAAATTAGAACTCGGAAATGAGAAAGCTTAGAATTAGAAATCCTATAGAACTCTACCAAAGAAAGAACCTAGAATTGAGAAAGAACCTAAAACTCAGAAGAAAAAAAAAACCCAAAACTCATAAAAAAAATTTAGAAACCAGATGCATTTTTGAAATAGAACAATTCATAATGATATTTATTATTGATACTTATGTGATTGCCGCATTTGAAATTACTACTTGTTTATTCATTGATACCATCTATTGTCGCTTAGAATGCCACAAACCATTCTTGTGAAGCTAGCTTTGTGTTACCTTGCCTCACAAGCATAGTAGCATGTTTATATCTCACTGAGTCGTATTATAGACTCACCTCTCACTATCATCATTTCAGGGGATTAACAGATCGTACGAGAGAGAAATCCAAGCCTTTTGAGACTTGCTTGGATAAACAGACAAGTGATTTTTTGGTATGAAGTTAATTGCAGATGCTTATAGCTGCTCCATGGTTTGTCATAATTATATGTAGATGATACATGTATGGATATGCTATGTTATTGAGAATGATGTCAGTTGATGATATGAGATGATCATAGATTGATAGATTATAAGTAGATAATGTATATTAGAATTACAGATTGAGATCCTTGCTTCTTTCAAAACTATTAAGCAGGTATAAGGATTAATCAGACAAACAAATAGGTCATGCCAAATTTTTAGTAGAATATAAAAATGTTAGGCTTACAGTAGGTTTTAGTGGCATTAAACCTACCCATTCCCTAGTGTTGACACGATCAAAAAGGCAGGTCGTGTCAAATTGTATCAGAGCCAAAGGTTACATAAGAGTAAGGATCTTATAATCTATATGATTTATAGAAAGTATTAAAGAAAAGTTTAATAGTCGCCAAGAATGAGAAATAAGGAGATAAGGATGTGTGCGGGAATGATAAGTAGAATGGATAGGCTACTAACTATACAAAGAACCTCAAACACATCAAAGGTATTTTAAAATTCCTTCTCAGTCCTAAGTAGCTAGTAAAATAGAGAAGAAGAGAATGTTGAAAAAGTATAATGAATGAGAATAATATGTAAATAGGTATATGATTTGATATATGCATATGATATTCTTGGGAGGAGCATAAGATCTGTGTCATGTCAATAGCATGTTATTTTGATAAATCATATATATAAATGATTTTTTTAAAATTTCTCCATAATAGAGATGCCTCCTAGAAGAAGAACACCTCCTCAATGAGGATGAGGTCGTCCTAGAAAGAGGGAAATTCCAACTATTGTACCTAATGTCAAATCTGTACAGCAAGAACGACGAGAAGAAAGATCTCCACCCAGAGTTAGGAGGAGATCAGAGATAGAAATTGAACCTAAACCCCCAGCTGCTTGAGGGGAAGATGTTAGAACCTTACAACAAAGAATAGAAGCCTTAAAAGCAGAGAACCGAGCCTTAAAAGAAAGACAAGAGGTTCTAGAATTGAGAGAAAAAGTAAGAATACTTAGAGAAAGAGAGAGAGAAAGAACTCAGGGTGTACCTGAAGTTGCTCTTGCACCACCACAGCTAGTGCAAATGCCTAAAGGATTACCTAGGCTAGCTTTAGATGATGAAGGGGTAAGTACCAATGATTTCTTAAAATTACAAACTCTTGAGTTTGGTGGTGAGAGACTTAAGGATCCCCAAGAGTTTATGAGTCATAATAAGAAAACAGTTCAGAGATTGACTTGCTCTGATGCATGGATCGTAGAATTAGTTGGGGTTAAATTGACAAAGAATGCTTGGGAATAGTTCTAGAGGAATATCGAGGATCAATTATATGGTGGGAATCCTTCAACCTGGGAATTCTTTAAACGGACATTAATCGATGAGTTTATTTCTCCATATGAAAGATATAATCAAGCCCTACAATTTGAAAGGCTCTTTAGTGTGAGCGTGATGATTATGAAAGTGAATTTCTATGCTTATGCAAATTTGATACGGCAATTGTACCTACTAAAGCTACAAAAATGGAAAGATACAAGTTGGGACTCATACCTTCCTTGTATATTGCTGTTGTAGCTATTGACTTCCCCAATTTGTCGATGTTAATTGATAAGACTTGACAATTAGAAGCAAAGTTTAAAGAGGGGATAGTAGAAAGAGAATGGAGAAGAAAAGGTAAAGGCCAGAGAAGTAGAGGCCGTAAAGAAAGGGATAGCTCTCAGATGAGAAAAACAGAACAAATAATATAATCTACTCCTTCAGAATCACAGAGAGGGGGTTAAGGCAGAGTCAGAAATCTAGGTGCGTCAATATTTTTAGCACCTAGTGGTACACAGAACCTAGTTAAGAATATATCACAGCAACCTCCAGCACAGCCACAGGTTAGAACTGCTTGTAATCTCTGTGGAAAAAATCATCAAGGGCCCTATAGACTCGGGTTCAGAGGTTGTTATAGGTGCGGACAATAAGGACATTCCATTAAAGATTGCCCAATGCAAGAAAACCAAGTAGCCCCACCCCTAGTTTCACAAACTACTATACAGATAGACAGACCTATTAATAAAGGCCCGGCTGGTAGAGGTAGACCTCAAGGCTAAGCTCCCACCTAGAATATGGGGCAGATGCCAACATTAGCCCCAACAAATAGAGGTCAGGTGAGAGTGTTTGCTATAAATCCCCAAAAAGCATAGGCCTTTAATATAGCTATAACAAGTTATCCTATGCAAACTTGTTGATATTCAATAAAATTATATTACGAATAAAATTTCTATACTCTGTTATGATAAAAGATATGATTTTTCCTTAATTATGATGATAAAAAACTACAAGAAAATAAGCCCTTTTGCGACGTTTTAAAAACGTCACAAAAGGTCTAAAAACGTCGCAGAAGAGCATTTGCGACGTTTTAAAAAACGTCACAAAAAACGTCGTGGAATGTGGTGTAGGTAAAAGCTTTCTGCGACGTTTTATGAAAAACGTCGCGAAAAATACTGACATTCCGCGACGTTTTTAAAAACGTCACTAAAAGTTTAGACAATCAACGACGTTTTTAAAAAAACGTCACAGAATGTATTCTACGACGTTTTTTAGAAACGTCACGGAATGTATTCCGCGACGTTTTTTAGAAACGTCACGGAATGTATTCCGCGACGTTTTCAAAAACGTCGCGGAATGTCTTCCTCGACATTTTTTATTATTTCTATTATTTTTATCCTTTTTGGAAAATCATATTAATTTAATATTTTTTAATTTTAATAATTATTTTTTAAAATACACTTTTTTTAATCTTACTTGTTTAATAACTATTCAATATTATTTTTAAATTTTATTTATTTAATAATTCTTCAAATAAAATTAAACAAATAATATTACAAATAGTTGTATTATTTTTTAAATTATTATTTTTTCATTTTTTCAAGAATCATTTTAATTTAATAATATTTATAATATTGTACAATAGTGAAATTTTACAAAAAATGTAATAAAATTCATAATATTTATAATATTTTACATCTTAAATTATTACATTTTATAATATTCAAGATCTGCAGGTCAATTATAAATGCAAAATTTGAGAGTTGTCAATTAATTAAACTTGCAATTAAAATTTTATTCTATAATAATTAAAATATTAAAACTTACAAATTATCCAAAGTAAATTGTTACAAATTATTCTCTACATCGTCCAAACTTATGATCAGACAAAGTCACAGACAAGACTCGTCTTGCAAATTAAGTAATAAGAAACTCGAACATAGGGAGTGTTCAACCTGTCTAAGCAGAACCACCTTTAGGTGCACTAGGATGAGTTGAACCTCTCGCATCGACTTTAATGGCTCTTTCTTGTACAGTTACTTCCTGTCAAGCTCATCATCACCAGATCCTCAGATCAATTTCTCACGATCTCATAAAAGCTTTACAATATCAAAATCTAGAAGAAGATGAATAGAAATTAACAAACCTCAACAGTTTCTGACTTCAATTCTTGCTTATTTTCATCTACTGGAAATTGCATATCAGTCAATATTATTACAGCATTAGCTAAATGAACTATTCCCAACAGTTAGGCAATATCAAAATTCCAATACCTGTTAGGCAATATCGAAATGCATATGAATAGAAATCTACAAAGTTTGATGGCCTCATGACCTTGATAAGATGAAAATATAATGCCAAAAGTGTTGCATACTTATAAGTCATCGCTAAGATGCATCTCATACTGTTGTACATGAAGCAAACCAGACAAAAAAATAGAAAGAAAGAAAGCTATCATGTACCTCTTTCCCTAGCTCATGAAGGGCCTTCTTCAATTTATTAATAGTATCAGCCCTCAGTGCTTTGAAGCCCCTATGCCACTCCTCCTATTAACAGTATTATATGAGTTTATAACATGGAGAAGTAATGACGATTAGTGCAATATTTAAGTTCCATATTTGAATCAAAAACAGTAATCAAATTGAGAAAATTTCCAGAAAAAAGGGGACACAAAGCTGTTAAGGATTCAGGCATGTCTGAACCATGTATCAGTAAGTGTTCACATAGATCCCACTGGAATGCGTGAACCCAAAACAATTGGACAAAAATTAGAAAATGGATTCATATAAAAAGATACTAACGTTCTTTACCAGAGCAACGTATCCTTGCTTTTCAGCTCTCATTCTCCTGCAATACATAGCCCATCTATTTAAGATTAAAGCTTAATAAAGTTTTCGAAGCATGACATCTATTCTATATCATAACTTGAGCTAAAATAGACATTAATAAGTTATATCAGGCTGATAAAAAAAGAACTTACTAATGTATACATTAAACCACAATTCACATGACATTGAGACATATTACCTTAAATTAGCAACATACGTATTTAGAGAGCATAAATATAACTCTATACTCGATGCATAACTTCTTGTTTAACTTGATGCATAACTTCACAGATAAAAGAAACTTGGAAGATCCACTTACAGCTATATGTTTGCTTTGTTTATCCATCGAGTGCAAAAGGAAGCTGAAGCATTTAGACCTCCCTCCATCTTAACCTGCATCAAATCAAAGTTTAGCCCTTTCCTCAATGCATTTACCTTGAGACAAGATTAATGTATACACATGCCCAAAGTTTCAGGTGCTCCATCCCATTAGTGATACTCAGTGTTTCACTTCGAGCAATGTTAGTGTCAATTCGACGAGTGCTTAGCTCCATAAAGAATCGCTCAGTTATAGAGCTAAATCTATGAAGTGCAAGAGAACACACAACACATATTGGTTAAGGTTTCTGTATATACACACATCAAGACGTCATGTTTTATACCAGATCCTTCTAATGCAGAACAGTTCTTTAACAAGTAAGTTGTGAGGAAGTATACTCCTCAATTCAAGTGTAGAAAAGCCCAGAATCTTGGCTTTAGCTTGGAGAACTAGAAATGCACGGAAAAATAAAAACCAACCAACATATCTGACTTTTCGATACTAAAAACTAAAAACTCAATTCTAGTTTTCTATAATAATTCCCGTAATAAAGCTCAACTGGGTATGCAAAATTTCAAAAGAAGAAAGGGGAAATCTCACAGTACATTCACACTACCCTAATATCGGTCACCCTATTATTTGAAATTGATACTAAGAAACAATAGTAGACCAGCACCATACAACCTTGTCGCTCTGGCAGATAATGATACAATAGTTTGAGGAAGGACAGTTGAATGGAAGCAAGGAAAATCAAATGGCTACAAGAAACAAATTCCCCAAATCTTATTGCACACTCTTCAAGCATCGGAGATAATTCAAATATTACAAATAGGGGTTTAGAGTTAGAGAGAGAGAGAGGGGGGCAGTTCTGTTTAACGAAAGATAATAGGGGAAATACCTTAGAAAATTTAGGAAAGAGAATTGAGGGAGCGCAGCGGAGGGGAGGTGGCAGACGTCGTAGCGATCGATGAAGAGAGAGTTCCAGTCGACGAGAGCAGTGGCAGAATTGACAAACGCCGCCGACAAGAGAGGTCCAGATCCATATGACTGCAGAGAGAGATAGAAACAGTAGCAATTGGTGTCTGTTCACTAAGACAGGGCAAAGAAAGAAGAAGGCAGAGAGTAAACCAATTTTAGGTGGGAAGAAGGTAGAGGGACGCCGGAGAAGAAAAGGTTTTAATTAAACAAAAGGCAAGAAACCAATTTTAGGTGGGAAGAAGGCAGAGGAACGCGCGAGAAGAAAAGGTTTCAATTAAACAAAAAGTAACGTAAAGGTGACATTTTATTAAATAAAACGTAATGATTTTTATTTAGCGACGTTTTATTAATAAAATAAAACGTCGTAAAAAGTACAAATTTTTTATGACGTTTTCTAAACGTCGCAAAAAGCTTTTATAATCTGTGACGTTTTATTAATAAAACGTCGTAGATTATCTTATTTTGTTGTAGTGTAAGACAACTCAACCATGGTGAAGTTTTAGTATCACATCACTAAGATCTAACACCCTCAACGAACATCTATTGCCACATGCAAAATTCAGTCTCTCCATCAGAAACAACCTTCCAGTGGAAATGGTTCCTAAAATATAGTTTTGATTTATTTGGATGCCCTTCAGCACCCACTTGACCATCCCGTAGTGCCAAAAGAAGAAACAGATATGATAATGGATGATTGCTGGTTTATAGTATCATTGTTTTAAACACCCACCTAATCTAGTGAACATAGGTTCCGCAACATGAATGACTAATCTATTAGCACTGATCATTTCTTTAAAAGTTGAACTTTCAAGTTTAAGATACAATAACCAAGTACTCCAAACACATGGTTTTGAACAAAAAAGGGGAATTTTTTGTAACATTACATTGTCTAATTCAATTCTAATTCACTAAATATAATGAGACCTACATTATGGGAAATGGAGTTTACCGTTTGGCACCTATGCCTTCCATATCGCATCTCTATCTTTTCCACCCAAATGATGTGATAATCCCAATTACAGCTAACATTTTCTGCTTTGCCTGACTCTTGTCCTTTTCATCCTAGCTGCTACAAGTTTGTGCTCAAGAGTTGATAATTTCTTATGTTGAACCCCACAGACCTAACAAACTTCCAATCATATAAACATTGGTAGCGCATTTCTCGATTGGTGTGAAACACATAGAATTAGAAAAAGTAGAAAACAAATGCCGACATGATTATAATTTTATAAGAATCATCAATGGAAATGACAACATTGCCCTGAAAATTTATAACCTAACATACAATAACCAAGTAATCCAAACATATGGTTTTGAACAAAAAAGGGGAATTTTTTGTAACATTACATTGTCTAATTCAGTTCTATTTCACTAAATATCACAAGACCTACATTACAGGAAACGGAGTTTATCATTTGGCACCTATGCCTTCTGTATTGCATCTCCCCAAATGATGTGATAATCCTAATTGCAACTAACATTTTCTTCTTGCCTGACTCTTTCCTTTTTATCCTAGCTACTGCAAGTTTGCACTCAAGAGCTAATAATTTCTTCTGTTGCTCCCTACAGACCTAACAAACTTTCAATCATATTAATGTTGGTAGCGCGTTTCTTGAATGGTGTGAAACACATAGAATAAAAAAAAGTATAAAACAAATGCCGACATGCTTATAATTTTATAATAATCATCAACGGAAATGACAACATCGCCCTGAAAATTTATAACCCAAACGACTTACAAACATATACCACCCCCCGCCCCCAAAGTACTCCAAACACTTGGTTTTGAACAAAAAAGGGGAATTTTTTGTAACATTACATTGTCTAATTCAATTCTATTTCAATTAATATAATGAGACCTACATTATGGGAAATGGAGTTTACCGTTTGGCACCTATGCCTTCCATATCACATCTCTATCTTTGTCTAAACACATTTAAGATATAAAGCCAAGAATGAATCAGTGAAAGTTAACCAGCAAATTAAATACCGTTTCTCCTACCCAACTCTTTCACTAAATGTAACCTATTCTCAACATCGTGCCATAAATTGCATGTTGGAAACTCCAAGTTAAATTTAATCTCACGTGTGGTAGAATAAATATATAACATTTAGGTCGATTGCTTTCCCTAAATTCAATTTAAATTTTATAATATGATTAACATATAAAATACAATACGAATTATGATTCAAACATTATTCTAAAATTTTATCCTTTTTATTTCCCTCAATTCGTCTTTAAAATTGGCTCTTCTCAATCACTGTATTTGTACATGTGTCCAACATCTAACTATATTTATAGAACATATTGAAAGAACTCTACAAGTGATACAGTGAGAGGGTTAGGTATGAAGTGCTAACCCGTTTAGAACTCAAACTTATTATATAATAAGTTTTGGACCCTTAAGTAATTTAATTAAAATACAAATTTAATTTTAATTAAACTTTAATTATAACTGCAATTAATTCTAATTAAATACCAATTAGATTCAAATAAGATCCAATATCTTATATTGATCTTTATTTAATATATATCTTATATTTAATCCTAAAATTTCTAAAAACTTTATAAACGACTCCAACATGACTAAAATCCCTTTTTTCCTTTTTAGCTTATTCTTTATATGTGACTCGTTACGTTTCTTAATATATTGGTAATGGATATAAATTATAACCCTATATTATATTTAGATTGTCTTTCTTTTATAGGCAATTCTTCAAGAACTTTAATTATAATATTGTATTTCTTCATATGAATAAATCATATCTTGACTAAGCTGAAACTTTTTCGGAATTAAACCTCTTTAACGGGCTTGTAGCCCTCGTACAAAACATATGAATCTTATATCTGAATTACTTCATCGTTTTAAGATAAACATCCCGCACAATATACTACTATTGGCTCTACCAAGCAACATCTATCAACACATGTTCGATCAGGAGATAGTACAGATGTACTAAATTATTCCAAATGTTCAGAGAATTAGATCAATTCTATTAAGAAGAGATCAATTCTTTGAAGAAAAGATCGTATTGACGACAAAGAATGAAAAATTTACCAAGATCATTATAATTTATTTCATAAAACATTTGGCATACCTTCTCTATCAACATCGAAGACGTTACTTAATTGTATCCGACTTCTCTATCTCTTGGACTCTCATCGCACGTTTCTATCATCCCACTTCAATCACTTTGACTCTCATTTCTGTTTCTTTTCCCCAGTTTTCCCCTTAGGTTGTTAGCTATCACTATGTTATTTTCAATACAAAAAAATGTTTGGTGGGTTTTGGAGTTAAATCAAGCTGATACGAGCAATAGACGTCGGTGCATGCCCAACTAACACTTTGAAAGGGCAATCACTTTCATTGATGATCAGTTGAAACGTAACAAATAAGACATAATTTTAAAATTGTTTCTTATGCATGCTGGAGCAAATGAGTCTTGCTTAAATCATCATGTGTCACGTTGGTCTAATTATTCATCTGCAAGGTGCAAGTTGGAATTATCTTTTACCTAGTAGGTTTCAGTCTCAAAATTATAAACTACTAGTGTGAATTCAGCATGATTCCTTTATTACAAATACTGATCTTTATGTGCTAAACTTGGGTATATATATGCTTGGCAATTGGCACATCAACTGGGAAGCCACTTAAAGAACGCAGCCTGCCTAGAGTAAGCCAAATTCAATAATCAATTATCATTATTATTAATTTCATTTGGGCCATAGAGTTTAGTGCGATTGACCACATGTACACTCCGTCATAAGAGTAGAAAGTAACTCGGTCCTTTATCAAAGGTTCGGCATATGTAGGTCAAAGTATTGCGAGGGCTGAGAGTAATAATTACAGAATACCATCGCTATGCCACCAAGTTATAGTCTGGTACATCAATTCTATTAATGCGCGTTCAAGTCAAAACAAATCGATCAAAACACAACTTAGAATTAAGCTGCCATAACTTTTGACATTTCGTAGTTAATGATTGTTTGTTATCGCTTGTCTCGTCATTGGTGTACTTCCAACTATAGGGATGACGTTCTCGCCAAATATTACGTTATTCTTCCATCATTAAGTTATCACCACCCCTTTTGGTGAGCAAGTACATATGTCACAGTTGCATCACATGTAAGGATTCAATTTTTAGTGAATGTATAAGGAGTATTTTAATTTGAACATATAAAATACCTGCATCATTTTCCATTTATATTTATGTCAATTTCCCCATTTTTGGTAAAAAGGTGACTTTAAAATGCACATTTAGGCAAAAATCTTAGTATATGAATAAATGTCCTTTGGGTTTTATACCACAAATGTATTAAATATATTAAAGTACTGTTAGCTTTTTTTGATGTGATATGTAATTAATTTTAATTTTAATTTTAAAATGAATCAAATAGATATATGTAAGTCCACAGTTTGTATTTTGTATCCTATTTTTAGATTGATCTTCTCAATAAGTTTATTGGATATGGTACAATTATTATGTAGAATTATTAGAGCATTATGATAATAGGATCCTAATGCAGATTGAATTCAAACATGTTGCAGGCCCACAAAAATAACTACTCAGGTTGGGATGTTCTTATTGAAAACACTCTAATGTTCTAATTAGTAAGAACTAAGAAGTGATAAGTATGTAGATAAATTTATGATTGAGATTCATAATAATGATTATAAAAATTCATTTTGAGTGTCTCTTTTTTTATAAACAATCTTTCAAAAAGCTTAGTTGGACCTTAACTATCTTTAGTAAAGCTGGATCAAACTTCCATTAAATATCTTAGTTGTTATTTAATTAGGACTCTATCTCCTCATATAAATAAATCCTACCTTGAATTAATTTACCTTTTTCAAATAATTGAGTCTCTTATACGAGCTTGAAACTTGTAAGCCTAAAGAAGATTGATGAATCCTACGCGATATGTACACTCAATAGGTATGTATCATTTGCCTCATAGTTTTTTTTTCCATAAAAACTTAGATCGAGAGTGATTCTTTTGGGACCCCAACTATACAGGGATGTTGACTTAATCGGGATAACTTTTAGGTCGACTGAGCGTCACTTAACTAGTCAGTCACATTGTCACATGTCTAAAGTATCTAATCCAAAGTTACCATGAAATCATTTTTTGAATGCTAATCATAAATCCTTATAGGTTTGCTGCAGACAAGCATAAAAGAAACATCATCTTTTGGATAACCGTCTTAGGTTTACTTATGATAGATTGATAATCATCTTCAGCCACTCATCTTTGGTTAACTACAGGCAAGCTTGTTCGAGATGGGTTGATGTTGTCAAATGAATCATCCCTCAGAGATTCTCTAGGAATATTCTTTATGGAACAAAAATGTTGAAGAGATGTTCCCATTATGCCCAGGGAGGCAAATCATTGTTTAATCTTAACCATTAATCCATATGGGTCTTAAATATCCATCCCTCTATATAATGCATAAGATGTGCAAATGGCTCACTTTTATAATTTTTGAGAGTTTTGTTACAGAGCGCCCCTATTATTTTTGTCTACCTTCACACCTTCTTAAGATGATTCAACAACTAAGATAATTGATGTGCTTGTCTTCTTTCTAAGTTTAATATTACATGCCATCCTTCTTACATTTTTAATTTATAGAGAGTAGTAGAGATGATATAATTAATTTAGGAAGCAAAGCTTATAATTCTAGATCTAGTGGATGTAGTGATGTAAGGTTTATTGCATCAAATTGTCGGCATAGCAGCTCTACATCCCTTAGGTTTATCGATATATTTTCTCCCTCCCTTATAATAACCAAGCCTCATTTTAAAATATCATATAAACATGGATTAATTAGGTCTAGTGAGAGACTTCATATCCAAAACTCATCATAAAATTTAATGTTTAGGAAATTTTGTAAAAACTTTGAAGTAAGCCTACAACTAAATAAGCTATGGAGAGTTAGGTTTAAGAAGATGGGTAGGAAGTTCTACATCCTTAAGGAGATTTCACTTATGTATCCAGATGACAAAGAGTATATATATTACCCAGGTCTACTGACATAGATTTTTCTTTTGATTATTTTAAGTTTAGAATGTAGCTTCCTTTCTATCCAAATATTTAACTATTGAATAACATAGGCTTAAGTCCTAGCCAATTGCCCCCATATATGGAGAATAGTAGTTAGGATCATTGTTACCATCCACATCATGGATGTACCCCTAACTTTAAGTTATTTAAGTTTATGTACCAATGTAAACTTGTTGGGCGCATAGGCTTGTAGGAACACAAAGACGTCCTAGATAGCATAAGAGAATTTGTGGAAGATGAAATGGAATAGTTTTATTTGAAACTATATCAAAATTTTTAGATTGTCGATGTTAGACATTAGGAACATAACTGAAGAAGATAAGCTCTTCAATTCTCTGTATGGTCTTCTAACTTGAGCACATATTGAATTAAAAAGGTGGGGGAAGAATTGAAGGAGCAATTTCTCCTTTACAAGATGTCCTAGTTAGCATGAGAGAATTTATGTAAGAAAAAACATAATGGTTCTATTCGTAACTATGTCAAATATTTCAATTCGTTGATGTTGGACATTAAGAAACTAGTTGAAGAAGATAAGCTCTTTCATTTTCTGTCAAACTGGAGAACATATTGAATGAAAGAGGTGGGGGTAGAATATCTACCTAGTATAATTTCTATTACGGAAATGTTAATTGATTTGTGCCCAAGCAAAGATAAGGAGGAAGGGGAAACCTCCAAGTCAACCTAACATAAAGACAAAGCACACCAGAAGGAGAAGAATAAATAGGGAAATAACAAATCATATGGTAAACAAGATATGGCCAGAATGATAAAGGGAATGGCCAAGGTGAATAGAAATGTTAGTACTTCTACAAGTGGGTAGAAAAATAAAAATTATGGTTTTTACATTTATGGTGGTCCTCACTATGCAAGGGAGTATCTCAAGCAAGAAAAACTCAATGCACTAGTGACAAAAGATGAACCAGAGAGTGAAGTTGCGACCTTATTAATCCTCTCTAGTTGCTAAATTCTCTAGCATAAGAGAAAAGAAAAACACGTGCATTGTTAATGCATTTGTAGACATATTAGTGGTACGATTATGACTATAATGGTTGACACAGGTGTTATTCACACCTTTATTATAGATTAGATAGCTGGCAAATTTGAATTGAAAGTAAGCAAGAGTTTGAATAGCCTAAAGACAGTAAATGTCAAAGTTAGAGATGTGGACAGAATGACATATATTGTGTCTTTGACAATAGATGGATGGACTAGAAAATGCAACATAATGGTAATTCCTTTAGATGATTTCGACGTGATTCTTAAAATTGATTTCTTGTGGCAAAATAAAGCTATTGTTTATCCACATTTGAGCAGAATTATGTTCGAAAGAGAATAAGATACTCGGTTTCTTAAATGCGGATGACTTGATGTACAAGGAAAGGCAAGCAAAAAGATTCTTTTATTTCATCTATGGTTATGGAGAAAAGCATTAAATATGGTGAGGAAACATTTCTTACAACAATGGTTGAAGTGAAAGAAGGTTAGTCCATATAAGTCCCTCGTGTAGTGGTTGAATTGTTAGATTGTTACAAAAATGTAATGCCTTCAAAACTGCCAAAAGAACTTCCACTAAGAAGGGCCATTGCTCTTCGTATTCAATTGGAGCTAAGAGCTAAACCTCTTACCAATTTTCCATACAGAGTGTCATTTATGGAGCTGAAGGAGTTATGAAAACAACTAGGGGAACTCTTAGAGGAAGGTTAAATTATTCCCTCCAAGGCACCCAATGAAGCTCTAGTCTTATTCTAAAAGAAAGTAGATGGATCTTTATGGATGTGTATAGATTATTGGGCGCTGAACAAAGTCCCGACAAAGAATAAATATCCAATTCCTTTAGTGCAAGACTTAATAGATAGGTTAAGTAAAGCATTTTTATTTTTTAAATTGGATTTGCAATATGGTTATTGGCAAACCAAAATCATGGGTGGGGATTAAGTGAAAACCATTTGTGTGACAAGTTATAAAGTGTATAAATTTTTGGATATGCCTTTTAGTTTAACAAATGCTCGTGCAGCGTTCTCTAATCAAATGAATGACATATTATACAAATTCTTAAATGATTTCATTGTGATTTATTTAGATGATATCATAGTGTACAACAATAGCTTAGTAAAGAATGTTTCTCATTTGTAACAGGTGTTGGATCACTTGAGAGAACATAAGTTATACATCAAAATGGAAAAATGTGAGTTTGTTAAGGCTAAAATCAAGTTTCTGGGTCATTTGATAAGTAACTAGCAAGTGAAGATGGACTCTAGCAAGGTGCAACAGATTGTAGATTAACCAACATCCAATAAGGTATAAGCGTTACAATCTTTCTTTGGTTTAGCAAACTAATATCGTCACTTTATTAAAGGATACTCAAAGAAAGTGGCATTACTAATAGGTCTGCTAAAAAAGGGGAGGAAATTGTACTAGTCAGATCATTATATGGCTACCTTTGATAAGCTTATATAAGTGATAGCCTCCGAACAAATTTTACAATTACCTAACTTAAAGCTTCCCTTCAAAGTTCATACTGATGCATCCGAAAAAGAAATTTGGGGCATATAGGCTCAAGAGTGAATCCTATGGCCTCTGCAAGTAAGAAATTAAATAAGATAGAATAGAAATATTTGACACATAAAAAGGAAATGGTTTACTGCCCAAGGGTGTGGCATCATGCATGTTTATCTACTGGGTCCTCAGTTCGTCGCGCGAACTAATAATATAGCGAATACCTTATTCAAGGTATAGAAGAAGTTGTCAACCAGGAAAACAAGATGGTAGAAATTCTTGGCAGAATATGATTTTATTTGGGAACATAAACTTGATAAAGCATTCAAGTAGTAGATGCACTTAGCTTAATAGAAATCGTGGTTGTCGTATATAATCTATCCAGTTTTGAGGCAAATTTCATAGATAGATTTTGACAAGATGGGAAGCTTGATACTACGTATCGTTGATTGGTGCAAGAAGTGCAAGATAGGGTCATTAAACAGTATTGGTTGGATGACGGGTTCATTATAGATAAAGGGGAAAATTGTATATACCTAATTTTGGTGGATTATAGAGAGAATTGATGAAGGAATCACATGACTCTCTATAGGCGTGACATCCTGGCAAGGAAAGGATGTTGACACTTATGTACAAATCTTATATATGGTTACAAATGGAGCAAGATGTTGAAACTTACTACAGAACTTGCTTGGTATGTCAATATGATAAGGTGGAGAGGCATAAGGAGGCAGAGATACTCTAGCCTTTTCCCATTCCCATTCCTTAATGTTGGTTATGGTTTGCCGATGTTCTAAGTATGATGTCTTAATAACTATGTCATCCTCTTGTACAATGGAAATAGAAACTAATTTATCTTATCAAAATGTTGTAAAGTGCTTTTTTGTTCCAACAAATGCGGTGAGTGATAGGGATCCATGATTTACTAGTCGATTTTGGACAGAATTGTTCAATATGATGAGGGTTAAACTTAAGTTCTCTATTGCTAATCATGCCCAAATAAATGGGAAACCGGAGGTGATAAATGCACTGTTGGAAGATTTTTTATGACACTACGTACGTGTGAGTCAGAAAAATTGGATAAATCTACTAGATAGTGCATAATTTTCTTATAAACTTCATCGATCTTCTGTAACTAGAAAAAAAGTCCCTTTGAATTAATCTCAGGGCATTAGCCTTTAACTCCTTTGGAGATTGCTAAACAACAACTTCCTCTTTCATCTCTAGTTACTTTGTTTTATAATTAGTGCAAGTGTCTCGCTATCCCTTTGAAGTGATTGGCTATGACACTTATCCAAGCACTTATCCAAACTAGTAAATAACATAAACAACATCCTTCTTGCCAAACGATAGTTTACAAATAAATAATTTTCTCCTTCAGATGAAATCATTAAAAAATAGATAGAACTCGAGGAAGCTCTATTGTTTATTATTATCTTTCTGTTCCTCTTCTTTATCCTAGTCACAATGAATGTAAGACCCGTGTTGGCATATTTTTTGAGATCGTAAGCCGCTATTTAACTTTTATTTATTGTCAAATCCAAAATTTGTCAAGATAAATCATATAATTTGAAGTTATTTAAAGTTCATTTAGTAGTTTTAATTTTTTAATTATATTTTCCTTTTTTAGAGTTTTTCCTTCTAACTTTTATAAAGGTTATAATCCTCTTCACTGAAATTAAAACTTATTTATGAA
>JANSVB020000192.1:1581965-1593270 GCA_025504935.2 Erythroxylum haughtii
GCTTTGAATTGCTAAGCCTTCCCTTCAACTGTTCTATCTCCTGTCTAAGCTGAGTCATCTGCTCCATTTGTTCTCTCATCTTGGCCATTTGATGGATTATGTTTGTAATTGAAAGCAAATGACAAGGACAAGCTAATGTTGTGGTGATCGTGGGTGCTCTGAATTGCTAAGCCTCCCCTTCAACTGTTCTATCTCCTGTCTAAGCTGAGTCATCTGCTCCATCTGTTCTCTCATCTTAGCCATTTGTTCCATCAAATACCGTCGATAATAGGAGGTTAGAAATTTTTTAATAAATTTCATTTTCAGGATATTGTAATAAATGCATAATGTTAAGAGTTACCAATTATCTGTGCATAATAAATTAATTTGTATATATATATAATTTGATTAATCAGAAAATTAATTGATAATAAAAACATTACATTGTGCATAACTTATGTTTGTAATTGAAAGCAAATGACAAGGACAAGCTAATGTCGTGGTGATCGTGGGGGCTCTGAACTACTAAGCCTCCCATTCAACTGTTCCATCTCCTGTCTAAGTTGAGCCATCTGCTCCATCTTCTCTCTCATCCTAGCTATTTGCTCCATATCCGCTCTCATCTTAGCCATCCGCTCCATCTCCTCTCTCATCTTAGCTGTCTGCTCCATCTGCTCTCTCATTTTAGTCATCTGCTCCATCTACTCTCTCATCTTTGCCACCTGCTCTATCTCCTCTCTCATCTTAGCTATCTGCTCCATGTGTTCCATTTAGATATATATAATTTGATTAATCAGAAAATTAATTGACAATAAAAACATTACAGTGTGCATAATTTATGTTTGTAATTGAAAGCAAATGACAAGGACAAGCTAATGTCGTGGTGATCGTGGGTGCTCTGAACTGCTAAGCCTCCCTTTTAACTGTTCCATCTCCTGTCTAAGCTGAGCCATCTGCTCCATCTGCTCTCTCATCTTAGCCATTTTCTCCATCTCCGCTCTTATCTTATCCATTCGCTCCATCTCCTCTCTCATCTTAGTTGTCTATTCCATCTACTCTCTCATTTTAGCCATCTGCTCCATCTACTCTCTCATCTTTGCCACCTGCTCTATCTCGTGTCTCATCTTTGTCACCTACTCTATCTCTTCTCTCATCTTAGCTATCTGCTCCATGTGCTCCATCTGTTCATTCACGTTAGCCTCTTTCATGTGATCTATTTGCTCCTTCAATGTGTCGACTATGGCTCGAAGCTTGGTTACTTCATTGCTGTGCGTTGGCCTAGCGGATGCTGCTATACTGGACAGGGAAAAGCGCAAATAACATATGTTTGCATATGAACCTAGCCTGAATATCCTTCCACGATGGTCCCTACCACCCACAACATCAAGACACGTCTGAGTCTCATCTACAGGTTGTTCCTCCTGAGACTGTCGCTGAATGGTTTATTAGATTTGGTCATATTAGAAAGCAATGTTTACATTAGTAAGGGATTATTATTAAGAAATTATAAAAATGTATTAATTTCACATACATTCAGCTCTCTACATCGAGTGTTGATGAATGTCACACCATTATGTTTCTTCGTGTGGGTATGCAAAAATAGTTGGATAGGTGTAGGCTTGATGTCCAATGACTTTTCCTACATGTATAACCTAAATTGTCATATGTGAACTACAATTTATAAAAATTTTGACAGAGTTTCCTCTATTTTTATGATATTTTCCCCCTGTTGAACAAAGAAAATAACTTAAAACAGCCATATATGGCACCAAACATTTATACCATAATCTTTATGTACAATACAGCAAAGCAAAATATATACAAAATAAGTGTCAAGTTTAAATACTTACAAGTCTATGTGCATGCTCGTAGTAGGTAATTGATCCTCCCGTATGTACAGGAAGACTCTCTCCCTCAGGGCCTTCGCGTCTATTGGCGGAGTTACGTTCTGAGATGGACATTGCTGCAGGTGATGTCCAATACTCAGCCCAACAACTCTAAATTTTCTCTGAAATATAACGTGGTCGTGCACCAGCCTTGTATATCGCATTAATTAAGTCGTGATAACGTGTACGAGCTTTCTTTTCCTATACCTTTTACATGCTGGCATCGAATCAAGAATTCCAGTAAAATTCTTTCCAAAATAAGAAGGAAAAAATTATATAATGTAATAATATTTTTGTAATTTGTGTATATAAATCAATATAACAAGAAAATAACTATTTTTTGAACCTCAAACTCTTCAAAGGACAATAACTTTGTGGCCTCAGATATATTCTTCCACACATAACTCTCAGGTTCAATCCTTTGCTTAAATGTGGAAGTCATATTTCTGGAACTCGATCCAGACGAAACCAACCTAATATAACAAATTATGTTATACTATGTAAAAACTGATAAACCTAAGACTTAATAACAAGCAAATTGTGAGTGATGTGATTTTACTTACTGTTCATTGACAATTGTTATAAACTTCTTTCCATCAGGTCCCTCAGTTGCAGGATAGCGGACGACTCCTCTATCCGATAAACAGGTATTGGATGATATATGAGTTGGGGAAGGGGATGGTATAGCATGAGGAGCAGTAGGTGAAGCCTCATCTGCAACTGTAGGTTCTAGAGGCAAAGGAGGTGAGTCAGTGCGAGCTGCAGACTGTGACGAACCACCTTCACAGTAAGTTGCTCTGAACATGGCTCTAAAATTCGACCACATAACCTCGCGCTATCACTTTGGTCCAATTTGTTTACCTGAAATTCAAAATTTTCCAATTCTCTACAAGTATAATTAATACTTTGAAAAGAATATTTTACACAATATATGGAGAAGAAAATAAGGCAATGGAGTTGAAAGTTAGCAAATTGTTAACAACAATAAATCAACTTTAACAATAATAAAATTATGCATTGTTTAACAAAGTCTTACAGATACAACAATAAATCAACTTGAAAGCTTAGTGTAATCATGTATTGCATCGAAAAATCACATTGATATAATTAATTTGTTTGATTCCATGTGACATGGGAGTTAATAAAGGTAAATGAGTCCTTAATATCTAGATTCCTGAGCAGGTTCCTGACATGTTCAAACGCACCAATGGAATAAAACAATGATACTTCTTCCACCAGGTGTAAGCTTTTGAACACCTTCTTGCAATAGCTTTAAAGCTATAGCTATACTTGTAGAAGAAATAGTGAATGAGTTGCCGCTCTTAGGATGGAAGATTAATTCTCCAGATGAACTACTAACGGGAACATATTTACCTAAAACATAATCAGTTAAGAAGTTTTGAAACTATGATATTACAAAACCGTTAAACAAAAAAAATGTATATTAATGCATACGTGATTGCCCATATGAGGTTTGAGGAAATGAAGAATTTTCAATAAGACCCAATCTCCTTAATCCTTTATAGGTCGTTGTGACATCGATCTCACCTCTATCGGCATACGTGTCTTCGTCGATTTTAAAGGAAGCTTCAACATGTAGGATAGACAATAAAATGAGAATATGTATAATAACTTCAACAAAGGAAATGAGATGTACGTAATAAGGAAAGAGACGTTGTGCAGATCATACTAAACACTTTGATTTCACTAACTTTTGTAACTTTTTCAATCTTCGACTCCGACTCATATTTATAGTCATCGTCTTCAACTACTTCTTGATTCTTGCTTCTTTCAAGAAACGGTTATTCAATTGAGTTCTGTAATTAACTCAAATTGATTCTTTTTTGACGTGGTTTGCTTCCGTCTGCTGCTCATTTGCTTCCGTCTGCTTTTTTTCGTCTGTTTTATTTTGTTTACTTTTCATTTTAGCTTCCATCTACTTTTCAATTTAGCTTCCGTTTGCTTTTCTTCCGTCTGTTTTTCTTCGTTTGCTTTTCTTCCGTTTGTTTTTCTTCGTTTGCTTTTCTTCCGTTTGTTTTTCTTCGTCTGCTTTTCTTCCGTCTATTTTTCTTTCGTCTGCTTTTCTTCGTCTGTTTTCTTTCGTCTTCTTTTCTTCGTCTGCTTTTCTTCCGTCTGTTTTTCTTCCGTATGTTTTTCTTCCGTTTGTTTTCTTTCGTCTGCTTTTTTTCCGTCTGTTTTCTTCCGTCTGCTTTTCTTTCGTCTGCTTTTTATTATTATTTGTACTTCATCAAAATCATTTATGTAATGTCATTTTGACTTAAATCCCTTCAATCTTTATGTTCAATATTCGAGCAATTGATGACAATTAGGTCATTGTCTCACAATTTGGCTACAATTCTTGGTCAGCTGACTGTAGTAAGTCAAAAAAATGTTTTGCTTGTTGGTTAGGTTCTTCTTGAACATTATCCATATTAGCCACAAATGTATGACCGACCCCATCGTAAACCATTTGCCTGTACGAGTTTTCAGTTGCATAAACATAATTTCTTCTAAATCCAACCTCCTCGTCATACTCATTTAAGTTCATAGACGATTGTGCTTCCTTTCTCCTTGAGGTGTTAGAAATCAACGGTTCCCCATGTCGTGTCCACTCAAAATAATTGGGGACAAACCCTTTTCTCAACAAATGCAAATTAACTTCATCAATAGTAAGGAAGCAATTGTGTTTGCACTTTTTACATGGACATCTGATCTTTGACCATATATGCAGGTTGCGAAGATGCGTAATGAATAAACGCATCAACTCCCTCAACAAATTCAGGATTAATGAAATCATCAGGGGTTATCGTCTATACATCCAAGATCTATCGCAGAAACTCATATCTAGAGAACTGTTATTTTAAACAAGCGAATCCAAGGTTAGTCTGCTATGTTAGCCATATAAAACAAAACATGTCAAATAAGACTTGTGATTAAACTTCAGGTGTTCTCGTTCTGAATCCTAGCTACACTCTTAGTATATTTAAACTGAATATCCAACATATATGCTTCTAATCATATATGTCAGAAGATAATGATTGATCACAATTTGATATTTAATGGATATTAAATATCAAACAATTGCTAAATAAATATTAATAAAAATACGAAAATTTTTATGAATACCTATTTTAATCAGTTCGTTTAACATATACAATTTGTAAAAAACATGCGTTCAAAAAATGTGCACATAACAAGTACAAAAAACATCATCATTTTAAACAGCATCAATCTAATTATGGATTCACATAATTAAGATAATGGGAACAATTACATAAGTCAACCTCGTCAAGTATAAATTAATACATGGACGAAGTTTATACTACAATCAACTTTCACATCGTGCAACCCATATGAATAAAAGACGCAGAAAGATCAGATGAGAAGTTCATATCGCAAACATATAAATCAAGAGCAAAAAAATGTAGCAAAAACATAATCACTGACCTCAATTGAAACACAGAGAGATGTTCCTAAAGTATGTCAAAGTAGATGATGATGATAGAGCTAGAATGAAAACCAACAACAAAATCATTCTTAGTTTAATTAGAAAGCGGGATATATGAAAATAGTTGCCATGAAATGTTATACTGAATGAAGGTCATTAACTATACTCAAATAATTCGACCATCAGGTGTTATCCTCAATAATTTGCATAATAATAAGTCTCCTCCATAATAAGATCATAAGTTAAAACTAAGGACCTCTTGTTTTACTTACAAAATTATAATTTACAAAGATTCTATTGAAATTTCGGTAGCATTTTCCCTATAAAATGGACATCTCCCTTTTCAAGTAAGGGTTCCCCTGTAATAAAAATACACTTCTATATCAAGCAATAACCACAATGCAAATTGGGTCCTCCATACTACATGTCTATTGTCAATTCAGTCAATGATGTAGGGACATTAATGTTGGGTTATTTTTGCTACAAATAAAAGTTCAGGTATTGAATCGCAAATTTAATTAACCCTTTTCTCAAAAAGAGTTATAGTGTTGTCTCCACACCAACAAAAGATCCACAGGCACAATGACATAAGTGTGACTTCACTAAAATAAGCTCTATTGTAAAAATAAGCATACAATTACCAATGGACGAATAATATGACTTTAGTTCGATAATTAAAGTGCAAAAGGGCCTTTTTACCTATTCCCTAAAGCATTTCACTTAAGGCATATGTTAAACCTTAAAGCTAAAGTCAAAGAACTTATATGACACAATGAATGACACATCCTTTATCTTATAGCTTTCAATCCGAAATAGGCTAATTAAGCACTTTAAATGGAATCAGAGGTTTTTAAAGCACAAATCTAATATACAAGTTATATAATATAAAGCATGACTAAATATATCATCTCTTCTTTAATTAGGTGTAACTGCGCTTAAGGATATTTACCTACAAGTTAGCCATTTGTGATGGTAAGACTCGTATTTTAAATGATTGACTATTTGCTTATAATAGTCAATAGAATCTTACTTCAACGAATTGATTATTATTATTATTATTATTATTATTATTATTATTATTATTATTATTATTATTATTATTATTATTATTATTATTATTCATCTTCTCTTTCTCTCTCTCCTCTTAATGTGGGTAATTTGGAAACAAATTCTCTATTAGTTAGAGATAAGGTTGCGTATTATTGAATCTTCTTAAACCTTGTGGGTCAACGAGATTACTATTGGAAGTTGTTGTTATTGTTATCTTTTTATAATAATACAACGTCTAGTTGAAAATTTAGGCTCTACATTTGTCTTATATGCAAGACTTTTGACAATATTCATACTAATGGCAAACCTTTCGTTTTTATATTTTTCAAAAAATATTATTACACCTTCTAGTTGCTCTATGGTAGTGTCAATGCATATAGATTTAGATTGCAACTTTTTACTCACCATGTGTGACAGTGAATAAAAATATCATACCAAATAACCATATATTCTATATAAAGAGAAAATTTTAATATCCTATATAAAAATGAAAAAACAAAGAATAATTTGTTATGATATCTGTGAAATTTTGAATAAGATTGTCTTATGATTTAAGTTAAAAAGATACTAACAATAATTAGTTGAAAATTTTTTAAATTAGGAAATTTATTAATAATATAAAAAAGATATTTGAAGAATAAAACCTGAAGATTCAAATTTGATAATAATAAGATGATTAACCCAGCATAAATTGGATTGCATTAGTATAGTATGTCATATAGCATCCATGTAATACTCTTAATCAACATAATTAAATTGTCATGAGAATGATAAATAAAAAATTGATGCTTAAAATAAACTTTTGACTTATTTTGTTGCAATATTAGGTTCAAAAGTCATATTATGCTGAAATAAATTTTCACATAAGTTTGATAAGATTTAATTGAACTAAATAAAGTTATGACTTTTTAAATTATAATTGTTAGGATCTTCTTCTCTCTTAGTATGTACTAGGCTTATGCTTATAGCTATTGTATGGGTCATTAAAGTAACAACATGTTATTTAATTAATATTCAATTCGGCCTTTTTTATAAGTCTAATTATATTAATAAAATATATCGTTATTAATAAAAATAATAGCATATATCTCTAACAAATTAATTTCAAAATTTTCTTTTTTAGGTCTAATATGCATGTGTATATATTTATCATTCTTTAACTTCAATAAATGTGCACATCCAAAACAAATGCAAATAACGAATATAAAATGAACATGTTTTTTTTCTTCTCCTTAACAAGATCAAAATAGAATCATTAGACCGCCCAATTGATTGTTGGAACTGAACTCCTCTTTAACTATATTCAATAAAGCATAAATTTAAAATAAGAAACTCATCGACAAATGTTATTTTTTTTAAGTTTTCACAAAGTAAAAGTGTTAAGAATCACTTTGATATATATAAACATCTTGAAACATATTTATTAACTTTTTAAATTTTTGCCCTTTTTAATGGATAATTTTATTAACTTTCAAATTTTGCACTCTTTTAATAAATGAATTTATTAAGTTTTAATGTTCAACTCTTTTAATGCGTGGGCATTAGCATTGCGTTACATGTAACAAGGCACAGCCAATCTATCTTTCAAACTCCACCTAAAACTTATGTTTTCAAGAATTCAAAGCTATAATGTTGACATTATTTGAAAGGACAATATGTCAAATCTAACACAAGAAAAAAGAATGTACAATGTCACTTCTAGTCTTGAATTTCTAAGGTGGAATCAGATTGAAATGTAAAACTACAATGTAATCATGGGATAAAACTACAATGTACTTGCATCAAATAAACAAATAAATAAAGCAATCATGGGATATCTATGCTTAAAAAAGTTCTGATAATAATATTAAAAAATTAATGTCCGTCGACCTGTGGCGTCAACGTATGGGAAAGCAACAAAGTCATTTTTGTTTTGACCTATGGATTAAAAGTAGGCTTTCGCTTGGCAGGTAAAATATTTTGAGAATTACAGTGTTTACCAATTAAGCAGCCAGCCATCAGTCATTAGCATTACTTTTGGCCTGCACAACAGTTGCAACCCACTACGCCTCTTTCTTTGACTCTTTTTCACACCGATGATGGATTAGATACCAAATGTCAAATACTGCATTCCATGTCAATTTTGCTACAAATGTTTTTGCTATATATATAGTTTTAGTGGAATACTTTTTAAATCGTTATCTTTTAAATACGTACTAATATTAACACTTTTAATTATAATTATAAAATAATTTTCTTAATACTCAATTTGCTCGTACCAACTTCTTTAGTCCCAATTCGTGGACGAGTGGCAGTATATAATGGAAATTGTCACATCAGTTTTGTTGTGTGAAAATTTAATAAATTTCCCTAACATCATTCTTATACTAAACCGCTTGACTTTCTCGCACCCCGTGTTGAATCAAGTGTACACAAACTATTGTAGCTATTTATGTTAAGTCATCCTCTTAAACTTAGATTAAATTTTAGCAATCCCAATTCAAATCTCAATTTTTAGATGAGGGCAAAAGTTAAAACTGAAAAAAGGTCGGTTGCTAAAGTTGAAGAGGATGGGTCAATTTTTGTACTGGTCCCTGTTCAAATCCTTATTCTTTTAGGCAAATTTCCACGTTTTATTTGACCATATCATTTGCACCAACAAAGAAAAAAAATAATAAAGGAAAACAGCAGATTTCCTTGAAATAGTAGGCGGATTCTTCTTTTCTGAATACGAAGTTTGAATTTTCAGACATATGGGCATGCTTGTCATTATACTCCTACTATAGTGCGTATAAATGTATAACCCTTTGTGGTCTTAGTTTTCATTTTATGCTTCGTTGGTTTTGTATATCCTGTTCTTCGAAAGGGAAACCAGAACCATGGTGAGAGCTCCTTGCTGTCAGAAGATGGGGTTGAAGAAGGGTCCGTGGACTCCTGAAGAGGATAATGTACTCGTCAATTACATTCAACTCTATGGCCATGAAAATTGGCGGGCACTTCCAAAACAAGCTGGTGAGTCACATCTCTCTCTATCTGTATAGAAAAGTTTATGGACAGCAGCACTAGTAGTTTCGGTTCTGAATATTGCCCATGTTTTCATCTTTCTCTCAGGCTTGCTGAGGTGCGGAAAGAGCTGCCGGCTCCGATGGACTAATTACTTGAGGCCTGACATTAAACGAGGGAATTTCACCAGCGAAGAAGAAGACACTATCATCCAATTGCATGAAATGTTAGGAAATAGGTAGGTACTCCTAAGTTTCCGATCTCGGTTTAATGGTGCACAAATAAACCTTTCAATGCCACTTTCCTTGGATACCCAGTCTGGACTCAACCTATGGTCTCAATTAGAGTTCGTTGTTTCCAAACATGGATTTTGAGTGTTAATTTACTCCAACAACTTGAATAATGCATATGGTTCATTATTGTCTCAAGATAAACACATTCTGGACTCTGCAGTTTCGTCTAGCTGCCATTTGATCGATCAACTTGTATTTTCTATAACCTCACTGCATGTGATGAACATGTTGAGAGTGGAGAGGTTCCTTACCGTGCGATTGAACAAAACTAATGATTTCTTCCTTACCGTGCGATTGGACAAAACTAATGATTTCTACTTCGGCTTCTTCCGCAGATGGTCTGCAATTGCAGCAAGATTACCGGGAAGAACAGACAACGAAATAAAAAACGTATGGCACACCCACTTGAAGAAGAGACTGAAGCAGAGTCATTCTGCTCCACAAGTTAATCAACGTTCCACATATACGTCCAAGTTTAAACACGAATCTAAAACTGAATCAGAGTTTCTGAACTTGTCATCCAATCCACCAGAATCCGAGGCTATGGATCAGTACGGAGCAAGCTCACCACAAGGATGTTCAAGTGACATCTGCTCGTCGGTGAGCACAGGAGATACAACCATCGATAATAACACGTTCATGAAGGTGGAACTGATGGAAGATTTTCCAGAAATGGACGATAGTTTCTGGTCAGAAGTGCTGTACACCGACAATTCGAGCGTAGATGGAGCTGATCCACAAGTTCAGCACTTTCCGTTTTCTCCGCTAGTAAACGCCATGGTACCACAACAAGTGGACCATGTCAACAATTCAAGAGCACAAGATACTATGGACTTTTGGCATAAAATTTTCACAGGAGCTGGAGAGCTGTCTGAATCATCAGAAATTTTATAAATGAAGTTCTTTTAGTCGCTTTTCTTTTTCAGTCCATTGGACAGGGCAAATGACTATGGTTAATACCGTGCACATGAGAAACGACCAAGTTTTACCAACTTAATGAAAGAAAAAAACAAGTGCATGCGATCTACTAATGTGAAAATGATATGTAAATAATTAATAAGTTAGTTGATTGGAGACAGCAAATTATTCTTTGTAAAGCTTATCTACTATTTAATTGAGCTAAAAATGTAAGCATGGATTTCGGACTTTTGTCCATTGATTATGCGCAGGAATTTATGTATAGACTTGGGAGCCTGATAGAATCCACCTGCTCTAACAGGGATTCAACCCAAACAATACTGTCCTGCACTATAAATCAACACGCAACAATCAACAAACAACACACACAGCAGCAACTGAGTAGGAACAAAAATGGAACAGAGATGAATATCGGAAATGGGATGTAGTCTATTGTTATTCACTGGCTAGGCTTTGAGGGCTAGCCAATCCTCCATATAATCGTCACTCAAGATGTCATAACTGAATGCCAATCATTTTCTCATAACAACCTTATATTCTCTCATCCTAAGTAACTCCCACATGATTCATTACTCCCTCTCATTCTCCATTTTACCCTCACGACCCTTCACATGTTACTTTTATTCCTATCTTTCATACCACCCCTCCTCTTGCTATACTTCTGCTGAAATCTACCCCCCCCCCCAAAGAACCCACCTTGTCCTCAAGGTGGAAAAAAGGAAATTGGTTATTGATGAATTCAAATTTCT
>JANSVB020000192.1:1660321-1674142 GCA_025504935.2 Erythroxylum haughtii
ACGTATTAATATCAGGAGAGTTGAGGGGACAACAATGAACCTTCATACAAGATGTATTGCTGAGTCTGCGTTGCTACGTCTGCGTCTGTATTGCTTCGTCTGCTTTTCTAACTTCTTTTATTTTTACTCTTTATTATACATCAAAATCATTTCTCAGTAAAGTCTTTTTGACTTAACAAATAATTCATGAAAACCTCAATAACACTTGTAAAAGGTTGACTTGTTTTCGGTGACAAGGGAGCAATGGTTGATTAGAGAAAATGGGTATATTGGTATTGAGACGAGAAGAAATTTTGAATGATGAGTTTTGGTCATGAAAAGCGTGTAACTAGAGAGAGTTTGGGCATGCGCGGTATATTTTTAGAAAACTGAAAACTAGAACGTTTTAACCCTTCCACGATGTTTTCTTCGGCAAAACATAGCGATTTTTATTTTGAGACGTTTTATTGATAAACCGTCGCAAAAAATGTTACAAATTTGAGACGTTTTTATAAAACGTCGAAAAAAATTGAAACTTTTCGTGACGTTTAATAAAAATGTCTCAAAAAATTGAAACTTTTCGTGACGTTTTTTAAATGTCACGAAATATCTAAACAATTTGTGATGTTTTATCAATAAAACGTCACAAATTGTATGTATTTCTTGTAGTGATATAATCTCTAGATTTAATTAGACAATAGTATTACGAATTAGGAAAACCAATTAATCAAGACAATAAGCACATGCAGTGCGTCATTTAACCTAGGTCATGTTATCCCTAATGATTACGATTCATTAGTCGCTACACATGAATTTCAACATAGCAATTACGGATTATACAGAAATTCTAGAAATGAGTTTGCAATTAAACAATTCAATGAACGCATTAAAATCATTTTTTCATAATACCCAATAGGTTCATACACAGATAACCTAGCAATAATGAAAATCCGATTATTTATACACAATACTCAAATCAATTACCATAGGATAATACAATCAATTTCTAATTAGAAGAAGAAATAACAAAATAATTGAAAAAAGTACTTAACCAGGGTCATCGGCATCAATGTCACTTCTGAACCGGCGTCGAAAAATTAGCTTTCCATGGGTCTCTCTAAAAAGAATGCTTCAGCCTACTCCAATCTCTAGCCGAAACTTTCTAATTAACCCTATGTTTCAGCCCAATCATGCTACTGTTCATGATTTGATAAATAAGTTTGGTTAGCCATGTTACTATTCACTCCTCCCGATCTCTTGTTGCTGCCCAGCTACGTTGCTCCTCGTGTGCTATTTCTCTAAGCCACCAAGCTGCCTATGCTGCTTTTCCCTCTCTTCACGCAGCTAACCCACCTATGCTGCTCTTCACGCCTCTCCCAAAACGCGCTCCTCATCTGCGTTTAATGCAGTTGTCTACGCGAAACGCAAACCCTCACGCCAACTCCCCTCTCCAACGCTAGTCCCATGTAGCATGATATGACGAATTAATATGCTGCCCTCTTGGATAGAATGCACCCCTCTTTGAGGGGTGAAACGCAACTACGTATGCGTTAAACGCGACGCGTGTACGTTTTCTATTGTGTTTAACGCATACTGCCAGCGTTAAATGCATACGTGCCAGTGTTTTGGCTGCTCCTATTTCTTCTTCGGTTGTCGTTTTGTGTTTTATTTTTTTTTATCTTTTTTTTCTTGCTCTATAAAAATAAGTGAGTATTGATATTCAGAAAATAATCCAAATATAATACTTTCGACTCATTTTAATTTATTTACTTTTAAATTGTACCTAAAATTATATATAAATTAAAGTGAGTATCTTATTTAATGTCATTAATCACTATGTATACATGGTTAAATATATCAACAATTAAACATATATCAATTACTACAACCGTTTGATTTATTTCTATTATTATTGTATGATTCATATTCATCGACCAAGTGTATATATAAACATTCATGAAGATGAAATAAAACAACAATTCCTTTCTTAAATCTTACGGTCTGAACACAATGAGTTAAGAAAACTTCCGGTTCTCTTGTCCATTATAAGTCATCTGTACCAATGCCAAGTTTTCCAGAGAAGCACAACTATACTATAATGGTATTTGTTTGATAGAGATAAAATAAGAACGGGATAAGCTTATAGGATAGATGAAGGACAAATCACAGGCAGCAGCAAACATAAAACATAATAGAGAACGAAAGAGGCTTCTTTATGTCACGTTTTGGGTTCGTCACAATATTGACTTGGACTCTGTGGCTAACTTCGCTTTGCGAGAAAGTAAACATGATGGGAGGTTCATGAGTAAGAAGCTCAAAGCAAAGATATATATTGAAAAGAGAGAAAGCGCAAAATGTACATAATTGCTATTTTGTGTTATGCGGGTCCAATAAGCATCCTATGCTTTTGTCATTCACCAAAATCAACACTCTTAATCGTATCGTAGTCGTTAAGCTTTATGACATCCTTAACTACTTCAGATTTATTGCAACTAAAAGCTCGACACATACCGATTGTACTAGGAGCTTTTAGAGTTAATTTTTTTCCAAGGTTAAGTAGTTAAATGTCTGTTCATGATAGTTCCGATTCATAGAAGCCCATGTCTGAAGTCACTGTTTTGCTTTGCAGCCTCAACCAAAGTACGGACTCAGACATGAATTCATAAGTTGTTGACTTGCTTTGCAACTGTCAAGAGTAAGAGTGAAGACAGGAGTCTCCTGATCCTATATTTTTATAGTTTTGCTTAGCTTCTTTTAGTCATTCAAATCTCACCTTCTTTTAGAAAATGAGTGATATCAATTATTTCTCATAAGAAAATAAGAAGATGCCTCAAGAGAAAAATTAAAGTACCTAGCTTGGGTTGGATTGCATAACAGAAAAGCACAATAACAACCACCATCATTCTCACCACGTTATAATCATCACTTCTTATCTATTTGCCACCCCACCACTGGAATACTTTCTAAAGGTCCCTTTAGATTTATACTGGTTTTAATCATGCATTCTTGCTAAACATACAGTTGGAAACTTCCAACTTCCGACTTGTTCTTTATCTTGCATAAATATAGGAATTTCGACTTCTTCTGCTTGTTGGATTCCATCTGAGCCTAAAGGGTCTGGTTCCATGGAGCTCAGGTGCTTCTGGATTGGCTTCATTCTGCTATGTCGCCTTAGCGTAGTTGGTTTGTGCGACCAAGATGGTATGCTTTGGCCCTGGTCATTGACTGTTGCTCTTTACAGTTCAATTCTTTTAGTTGACAAAGTTCTGCATGTTTTCTGCTATTGACTGTCTTGGTTCATATTGTAATAAAGCCGGTCTGTGTTCGATGTCTCTCTTGTTTAGAAAAAGAAAAAGAACTTAATTTTTCTGTAGGTCTATTATTAGCTGCCTCAAATTTAATGGAATCAGAACTTTTCATGTACTGACAGGTCAAAGTGCAGATACCTTACCCTCATTTTTTTTTATGTTTCCGTTACACAGGTTTCTTGAGCTTGTCCTGTGGTGGAATTACTGATTATGTTGATTCAAACAGCATTTCGTGGGTCTCAGATGGTCCATATATAAGCATTGGCAACACCACTACCACTGATTACATTGAGGGCTCATCCTCGTCTGGTGTTCCAGTCCGCTTTTTCCCAGATACTCAGGATCGCAACTGTTACCGGCTACCATTAAACAACCAGTCTTCCTTGTTTCTAGTCAGAGCTCAGTTCGTGTATAAGAACTATGACAGGCTTCGGAAACCTCCTACATTCTTCGTTTCTCTCGGTACATCGATGACTAGTACCATAAACCTTGCTATTAACGATCCCTGGACGGAGGAGTTCGTGTGGCGGCCGGTCAACAAGGACTCATTCTCATTCTGTTTACATGCTATTCCAAGAGGTGGATCTCCTGTTATCTCATCACTCGAAGTTAGGCCACTTCCTCCAGGAGCTTATCAGAGCGGAGTTGGAGATCTCCCAACTAACTTACTTAGGAAGCATTATCGCATCGATAGTGGTTCCACTAATGGATCCTTGAGGTAAGATCGTTTTCTATCCTATTCTTCATTCAGTGTTTTGCTATGTTTATGAAGTTTCCAACTGATTGGAGTTAAACAGGTACCCATTGGACCCATATGATCGTATCTGGGATGCTGATCAGAACTATACACCATTTCATGTGTCAACTGGGTTTAATATCATGCTCAGCTTGAATATGTCAAGTATAAGTGAGATCCCTCCTGCTGCTGTTCTTCAAGATGCGCGGGTTTTGGCAAGAAGAGATGTCTTAACTTATAACCTTGCACTTGATACACTAGGGGACTACTACATTGTCCTGTATTTTGCCGGGATTCTCCCTGTGTCACCTTCTTTCGATGTCTTACTAAATGGAGATGTTATAGAGTCAAATTACACAGTAAAATTCTCTGAAGCCAGTGCTTTATATTTGACTCGCAAAGGAGTTCAGAGCTTAAATATCACACTCAAAAGTATCAGATTCAGTCCCCAGATAAATGGCATTGAGGTGTATGAGATTATAGACATTCCACCGGAGGCTTCTTCAACCACAGGTACACCAATTCCTTTGAGTTGGCCATCTAGAAAGTTCTCGCCATTTGATAAAATTGTTTCTGTTTGAAATTTGTGCAGTATCGGCACTTCAGGTTATTCAGGAATCGGCTGGTTTAGATCTTGGTTGGGAGGATGATCCATGCTCTCCAACGCCATGGAACCATATTGGATGTGAAGGAAGCCTAGTTACATCAATGTGAGTAGCAAATATGTTTGCTTTTTGTGTTCTCTACCTCCCATGTCGGATATTAGTATTTATTTTGTTTATTTCTTACTTTCCCTTTTCAGGTGGCTTTCAGACATCAAGTTAAGGTCCATCAGTCCAGCATTTGGTGACTTACTGGACCTTAAAACTCTGTAAGTTATTGACTTCACAATACGTTTTCATTGTTACTTAGGTGCTTTTGTTTGTCATCGATTCGTCTTATGATTCAGGGATTTACACAACACATCACTAACTGGAGAGATAAGGAACTTGGGGAGCCTCCAACAACTTGAGAAGCTGTAGTGTATCCCTCTTGAACAATTTAAATGGCAAGTTTTCCTTCTATTAAAAAAGAAAAAGAGGAAGTACGGTTTGATCTGATCAGTTGGCACTTTCAGGAATCTGAGTTTCAACAGCCTAACATCCTTTGGAAGTGAATTGGTGAACTTGGCTAACCTTCAAATCTTGTAAGTAAATATTTATCGAGTGAAATTGAAAAATTAAGGCTATGATAAGTTTATGCTCTTTCGTACCTGTGTGGCGTGTCAGCCTTTAATGCCCCGAATTGGGATACCGTTTTTCTCATTCTGTTTATTCATCATGAAGGGATCTTCAGAGTAATAATTTGCAAGGAATAGTTCCTGATGGCTTGGGATACTTGGAGGATCTTCATTTCCTGTAAGTTAGCTCATAATACCGAAATCTACCAGTACTGAGCCAATCATTCTGCTTCTAACTTTTGAAACATCTCACCGGATGAGAAATATCTATTGCATTCTTAAGGAATCTGGAGAACAATAAATTACTGGGTTCTCTCCCTCAATCTCTTAACAAAGATGGTTTGGAAATAAGGTAAGATAATGACTCTTGTTTACTATTACTATTCATTTGCGTATGCTCATTAATCAAAATTTATGCAGGACATCAGGGAACAAGTGTCTTTCCTTTGCTACAATGACGTGCAATGATGATTCGACCGGCACTTCTATTGAGACTCCTCAAGTCACTATCGTGCCTAGGAAGAAACCACATAAAGATAATCATACGTCAGTTATACTCGGTGCAGTTGGAGGAGCCCTCCTCATCCTTCTTGTTGTTTCTCTTTCAGTATTCGTTTACACAAGGAAAGGAAGAGATGAAGCTACTTATGCAGAAAGTAAGTGGAAATTCACATGTTATGATACAAAAGTTCATAATTAATTTTTGTTTGCATTCACCTTCGCTGCTCAGGATCTGCAATAGAAATGAGAAACTGGAATGCTGCAAGAATTTTCTCTTACAAGGAAGTCAAATCAGCCACAACCAACTTTAAGCAGGTGATCGGTCGTGGCAGTTTTGGTTCTGTTTACCTTGGAAAGCTTTCAGATGGCAAGTTGGTAGCCGTGAAAGTGCGGTTTGATAGAACTCAACTTGGAGCTGATTCTTTCATTAATGAGGTCATCATCTTGATTCTTTCATTTGGCAGTATTCCATTTCACGCCGCAAATATGGATATAGTCTGTCAGATAAGCGCTGACAGACATCACCGAGCGAATGTTGTTGAACTTTCTCTACTGTAATCACAGTTAGCTGAACTTTGAATGTGGTTTGCTGTTAGGTACATATCCTATCACAAATTCGTCACCAGAATCTTGTATGCCTGGAAGGATTTTGCTACGAATCAAAGCAGCAGATACTGGTGTATGAGTATCTGCCTGGTGGATCGCTGGCTGATCACCTTTATGGTATTATGTAAATCCTATATACATACATATTTAAATGTTTTATAATTAAAATTCCCCTCTATTGTCTTCTTCTCTAGGTCCTCACAGTCAAAAAGTTTCTTTAAGCTGGGTTCGTAGACTGAAAATTGCTGTTGATGCTGCAAAAGGTACGATATCTATTGCATATCCTTCAACTACAAGGTAAGAATAACTAGCATGTATTGAAATCCATGTAATTTCAGCTAGTGTATTGTCCAACATTAGCCTTTATGGACAAAAATGTTTACTAAAGTAGGTCTCAAGAGAAGTACTAGTTTGTTTCTCTATTCCCTGTGAGGTTTTGTTACTAAATCGTTACAACATCACTAACGCTATTCTAGGACTGGATTACTTGCACAATGGGAGTGATCCTCGAATCATACACCGTGATGTCAAGTGTAGCAACATATTATTGGACAAGGAGATGAACGCCAAGGTCTGTGACTTTGGCCTTTCCAAGCAAGTTGTGCATGCGGATGCAAGCCACGTTACCACAGTCGTAAAGGGCACTGCAGGTTACCTTGACCCTGAGTAAGTCATTCATATCCTTAACATACAACATTTGATTCTTGATTAAAAAAATTCTTACTAGATCATGCTATATATGCAGGTACTATTCTACTCAACAGCTCACAGAGAGAAGTGATGTCTATAGCTTTGGTGTTGTTCTCCTGGAGTTAATATGCGGAAGAGAACCCCTGCGGCATACCGGAAGTCCTGACTCCTTCAATTTGGTGCTATGGGTAATTCCAAGCTTTCCTTCATATCTAGAAGTTAATTTATAGAATTTACATACCCAGTTGCTTCCTTATTTAGTATAGTGGGTTAAAACTTGAGCTGTCTACATTTTTTGACACTTCTGTTGGCTAGAAGTTAATATTTTATGATATAATGATGAGCTTGTGTTCCGATTGTGAACTACAGGCCAAGCCCTACTTGCAGGCAGGTGCATTAGAGATAGTGGACGAGAGCTTGAAGGGAACATTTGATGTGGCAAGCATGAGAAGGGCAGCTACAGTTGCTGTAAGGTCTGTAGAGAGAGATGCCTTACAGAGGCCAACAATAGCAGAGGTTGTGGCAGAGCTAAAAGAAGCATACAGCATTCAGCTTTCATACCTGGCATCTTGTGACATGTAAAAAGGTTCTAGGGCTTCAACCAAACCAAAAACACAAAGGTTTCTCATATGCTTATAAAAGAGTGATGTTTTGAACAAGCAATTTATCTATCAGAAGGTCTACTCATCTCTGCCGTAGAGAGCCAAGAATGTATTTATAAACGTACCTCATAGCTATTTAATCAATGGCTTAAACAAAATTTATTTCTACTTAAAGCAGCTGCACGGCGAATTAATACTTAGGTAACAAGTTCTCAGAAGCTGAAAGTGCATCAAATTTGCAAATTGAAGGTCAAACCAGAATTGTAATATTGGAGTCAATTACAAAATTTGGTCTTTATTATATCAAAAATAAACTTGCTTTTGCTTTACTTTCTCATACATTAAATTTGATGTTCCGTGAAGATTTTGTTGGGATGTATGGCTCGATGAGAAAATTCAGTTTTTTTTTTTTTGTTAGGAGATATGAAAAGTTAAATAGTATCCTAGTCTATGCAGGATTTTGTTTCCATATTGTAGGTGGGATTCTATTCCCATAAACATTCCCAGCATAGGGGAGTCCTAGTATTCTGTCATTGTAAACCACAAGACAAGAGAATAAAATTTCTAATCCGACTGTGGAAGTTGTCATATTAATGAAACACGTAAAAATATTGTATAATTTAATTTCTTTCTTACAAATTTATTATTACTATGTGTTTCTAGATGTTAATACTAACAATTGGTATTAGAATGAGGTTAAGAAGTCATAAGATTTGCAGTAGTAAAGGATAGGAAGGTGAAAATCAAAAAGTGATGGGAAGGATTTTGGGTTTTGGAAGATGCAGATTGAAGAATAATTATACCAGAACAGTTTGTACCTCCCTCTTAACGAGAAGTCAAATTTCATGGTGAAGGCCAATTAGAATCTATCAGATAGGTAAGTGTTAGGTGTCGCTAGGTTGACATTCGCCAGAAATGTTGCATTTAGCTTCATGAACTAGAAAAACACTGGAAGATTGTTAAAAGTCTTAAAAAACATGTGCAAGAAGTTGTTAGAGATCAACAAGGCAATTTTGATGCGGAGGTTGTTTAATCTTGAGATGGTTGATGGTAGTAATGTTGTTGATCCTATTAATGAATTTAACGTGATTATCAGTTAACTAAGTTCTATCAATATTAATTTCGACGATGAAATTTAAGTGCTACTTTTTTTGTCTTTTTTACCCAACACTTGGGATACTTTTGTTTTTGTAATTAGTACTTCCCATGGTAAAGGAAAATTAAAACTAGTTAATGTTTGATATACAATTCTCAGTGGGAGTATTTACAGGAGGGAATTAGGAGAATCCTTTGAGAATGCCTTATGCCCTAAAGGAAGGGGAAGGAATAAGTAGCACGTTCAAAATAAACATGACAGATTAAAATCTAAAGATAAGGAGAAGTCAAAAGGTTCAAGTAATTCTCTGCTAGAATTATGGTGATAAGGGTTATCTCAAGAGGGTTTGTCTAAAGCTAAAGAAGAAAAAAATCAGTGAAAGGAGGAAAATGATTATATGAATTTAGCTAAGGAAATCGACGACACTTTGGTTCTAAGCATTGATAGCCCACTGAGTATTGGGTTCTAGACTTTGGAGCTTTGTTTCATTCTTCTCCATGCGTGAGCTGTTCCAAAAGTTTAAACCTAAAAAATTCAAGAAGTTTTAACTTATTGATGATAAGCTACTAGAAATTATAGGGAAGGGGGATGTATTAATTAAGACTTCTAGTAAGGATGAGTGGGAGCTATAAGATTTTAAGTATATTCTAGACCTAAAGCAAAACTTGATCTTAATGGGTAAGTTCGATAATATCGAGTGTAATGGTAAGTTGGATAATATTAAGTGTAGGATAACATTCAAAAAGGGATCCAAGAAGTTCAAGACAAGCGTTAGGGTTGTAACATAGGGATAAAGACAAGAATATCATACATTCTATAATGTAGTCATCGTAGCTAATTTTGATAGTTCAAGGTTATGGCATGATAGCTTAGGCATATAAGCAAGAAAGGATGAAGAATATAGCTTTGACAAAGTTTCTTTTGGGTTTAAAATCAGTTAATATGGATTCTTTTAAGAGCTATGTATAAGCAAAGAAAAATAAAATCAATTGCTGGTAGGAAAAAGTTCAAAGGTAGAGAAGTTGGAGATATTGCATACAGATGAATGGGGACCTTTAACTATTACATCTTTTAGAGGCTCAATATAGCATGTCATTAGTTTCTTTGCGTTTCAAGGTTTTAAAAGAGTTGTGGTTGAGAAAAGAGGTAAATCTTTCACATATGATAACTTTTGGCTATGTGGACTCTTATAAGAGAGATAAACTTAATCCTAAGGCTATGAAATATTTTTTTCATTGGATATGATTCTAATGAGTTTGGGTACTGATTTTGTAACATTGTGATGTGACTTTCATTGAAAGTATACTATACAAAGATAGAAACAATGAAGTGAGAGAAAAGTCTTAAAGGGTGGTCATGTGAGAAAGGCTGTATATGGTGGATATATCGATAGACACTGAGATCAACACGGCGCTAGTCGAGACTTGATGTTACCTCCTAGCCTCGCAAGTCGGATTAGGCTTAAAAGACTTATGACCATGTTAAATTCATTCATAGCTCGTGTGGATGATGATGGACTCTGAGATAATCAAGATCCTCGCTCACAGCTTTAGTTTGTCAACTTAAGCTAAGTTCTAGGCCTGAACAACACTTAACGGGTGCGCATACTAGGTGTGTACGCCAGCACCTAGCAAGCCCAAGCGTGCACGCCAACGCCTGGCCTCTTTTTCTGAGTTGTTTTCTTTACTGTTTTTAGGGCGATTTAGACAATGTTATTTTACCTATTTAGGCCAAGGACTTTGGCCCAATTTCGAGTTATTTTGGCAACTATAAGTAGTTGCATTGACATTAGTTTCAGGGTAACACACTTTGATAATTCGAGATTTTTGTGAGGAGTTTTTTTTCATGTTCTTATTGTTCTACGAACCCTAACTCTACTTATCAATTAATCTCAATTGTAGCGTATTGTTTTGGTTCAATTTGCTTAGTTTATTGCTTGGTCTAGGTTGTTTGGACAATAATGATCCTTGAGGTCTAAAAAAGTATTGAAAACCTTGCATATCTAATATGTTTAAAGGCTACTGAATTGTATCAAGGTTAATCTCCTTCTGTGTGCACGTCATCCTTGGTATTAGAGTGTTAGGTTTTTGGAGGAGATTCCATTCAACTCCAATAAATGGAAGAGCGGCCAGTTTCACCATCAATTCATCGGCCTCCAACCCTAAAACAAGGTGTAAAGTTTCTGATTAAGGTTCACCCTTGACTACTTGAATTGCGTCTTGAATTACGATATATTTAGAAAAATAAAGAAGAATTTGCAACACTGAACTACTACTACCGAGTTCAATAATTGCACTATTTTGGAAAGTCTTACGTGAAGGATTGGAAATTGAATTGGATTAATTTTAGCCCTATATTGTGTGACTTTACCTTGAAAAGAGTTCCAAAACTTAGCACCATTGTTGGATTTCTTGATCGGAAAGAGTTAGGTTTCTGAAGTATAACTTGAACGTTGAGGATTTGAGAGGAAAAAGGATAGATGGTGAGATCATGGGAGCAGCCAAGACACACGAGAGGAGTATTCTAAATTTGAGTGAAACATGTGAGGGAGGGCTTTTGTGAGGTTATTTTGCTACTGACTTTTCTTTGCAGCAACAATTTTCATTGGAGATTTGTCTAACGATAGTATGAGAGGCCAACAATTGGGTGAGGTGCAATCCACCACCTTGGAGGTGATCCAGCCACTGAGTGAAAGCCTAAACACTACTCTTGCTAGAATTAGAGGCAAAATGGAGAGGCAAGCCCTAGAGATTGCTAACTTGAGGCGTGGTGCACGCGAGGAGCCACAAATGAGACACACCGGTCCGAGAAACCAGCAAGCTCCAATTGTGTTAGAGGACTATAAATCTAATGACGAGGGAGATTATGTGAGACCATAGGGATGAGTTGAACAAGCAGATTTTGGGGATAGACGAGACAGTGACATTAGGTCTATTAAGATACAAGTTCCACCATTCAAAGGAAAGAATGATTTAGAGCTCTACCTTGAATGGGAATGAAAGCTGGACATGATTTTTGAATGCCACAAGTTTTCTGAGGAAAAAAAAATGTAAAACTCACAACCATTGACATTTTTTATTATGCACTAATTTGGTGGGATTAATTGGTAATTTCTAGGAGAAGAAATAAGGAGGAACCTGTGAGTACTTGACCTGAAATGAAAGCAATTATAAAGAAGCAATATATTCCATCTTATTACTACCGAGAGATGCATCAAAGGCTCCAACGCCTAATACAAGGGAATCAAACTGTGGAGGAGTATCATGAGGAGATGGAGATCACAATGATAAGGGCTAATTATCAGGAGGACCCTAAGGCCACAGCGGCTCGATTCTTAAGTGGTTTGAACTGAGAAATAGCCATCGTGGTTGATTTGCACAACTATACCAAGCTTGAAGAGATGGTGAACATGGCAATGAAGGTTGAGAGGTAATTTAAGTCTCGTGGGATAGCGAAGAGTTGGATGAGTTCTACTTCAAATTGGAACTCTAATTAGACACAAAAAGAGGAGAATCCAAAAGAAAAGGGGCTGCAATCCAAAAGGCTGAGCCAAACTCCTCGGAAAACTAAAGGTCATATTGCCTCCCAATGTCCAAGTAAGAGGGCTACAGTTTTGAGATATGATGGGTTGGTTGAATCCGAGGATGATGAGGAATGTTTTAAGGATTATGTTTTGAAGGGAGAGGAAGCTGAAATTTGTGTGGAATAGGCTATTAAAGGCGAAACTCTTGTGGTTAGGAGGGTGCTTAGTGTTTGACATAGGACTAAAATGTTAGACCAACGAGAGAACTTATTCCATACACGATGTTGGTTGGTGATAAAGTTTGTAGCTTGATCATTGATGGAGGGAGTTGCACCAATGTTCCTAGTTTGGATGTGGTTAGAAAATTAGGGTTAGCAGTTCTAAAGCATCTGGAACCGTATCACTTACAGTGGTTCAATGACAGTGGGGAAGTTAACATGACCAAACAAGTGCTACTATCTTTCTCCATTAGGTAGTATGAGGATGTGGTTCTTTGTGATGTGGTACCTATGTAAGCTGGTCAAGTTCTTCTTAGAAGACCGTGGCAATTTGATCGTCGAACTAACCATGGCAGATACAACAACAAGTACTTGTTAAAGTTCCAGGGGTGGAATTTCATTCTTAAACCATTGTCTCCATAAGAAAATCACTTGGACCAACTTTAAGCCTTAAAAGGAAGATTGGGTTCGGGTAGTGAGGAACAAACAAATAAAGAGGGACAATAAGCCGAAAAGAAATGAGATCATGGCTCATTAGAGAGAGAAAGCACAAGTGAGCAAAAGAATGAGAGATGTGCAGGAGAGAAAAGTGTGAGGAAAGAAAACAAAAGAGAATCGAGAGAAAAGAAGGTGAGTTTGTATGCGTATGGAAAAGACTTAAGGAGAGCATATGGAGCGAAGAGAGCGTTGATAATGATTAGAGATAGGGATTGTTTTCTTTCGGATACTAACCCTATTGATGAATCTTTGCCCACTATTTTAAAGTCTCTTTTGCAAGAATAAGAGGATGTTTTCCCAGAGAAGATGTCGAAAGGGCTGCCTCATTTGCAAGGTATAAAGCATTAAATTGACTTTGTCTGAGAAGCACATATTTTGAATAGGCCAGCCTATAGGAGTAATCCTGGGGAAACGAAGGAGCTTCAACATCAAGTAGATGAATTGCTTACAAAGTTCCACGTGCATGCAAGTTTTAGTCCTTTTGTTGTTCCGGCCCTACTGGGCCAAAGAAGGATGGATCCTGGTGCATATGTGTAGACAATCCAGCTGTCAATAAGATTATGCTAATATATCGTCATCCTATTCCTTGCCTTGATGATATATTGGATGAGCTGCATGGGTGCATGTGTTTTTACAAAGATTGATCTAAAATATGGTTATCATCAAATTCATGAAACCCAAGGATGAATGGTGTTGGAACCCCATCTTGGTGAGACACGTGTCCGACGTCCTACGTGACATCTAGACGCGCATCTCACGAGGGAGGAATTCTTCACCACAAAAGGAAACTCAAAACAGACTTATCTTAATGTCATCCGAACGGATCTTGTAAGATTCACCTTAAT
>JANSVB020000192.1:1682840-1693043 GCA_025504935.2 Erythroxylum haughtii
CAAAAAGGAAAAAAAATCAAGGACTCCAAAGAAACCAAAGCAAAAACGAAAACTTACCAAAGCTGGAGAGAAACTCCAAAAACATCTATACACACCAAAAAAAGTGGATGAACTTTTATACACACAATAAAAAGTCGATGGAAGTCAAAGAAAAAACACGCAAACAAAAAAATGAACACGGTATTAAGCGGTGACTACAGCCGCAGAAATTGTTGCAGAGAAACTCCAAATGTTGAACAAAACCCTATGAAAGTCGAAGGAAAAGACGCAAAAACAAATAGGAAAAAAAATCAAGGACTCCAAAGAAACCAAAGCAAAAACGAAAACTTACCAAAGCTAGAGAGAAACTTCAAAAACATCTGTACACACCAAAAAAAGTCGATGGAAGTCGAAGAAAAAACAAGCAAACAAAAAAAGGAAAACAAAAATGAAAACGAAAACGAAAACGAAAACTTACCACAGCTGCAGAGAAACAAAAGCAAAAACAAAAACTTTCCAAAGCTGTAGGCCATCTATACACATAAAAAAAGTAGATGAAACTGGAAGGAAAAACAACCGCACACAAAAAAATGGGAAAAATGAAGGAAAAACGAAAACCAAAAATGAAAACTTACCCAGGCTCGAGAGAAAACCGTAGGCCGTCTGTGCACACAATCAAACATGAACGAAAGTAAAAAACAAAACTATAAAACCACGGCTGATACCAAAGCTGGAGAGAAACTCCAAAACATCCGTACACACCAAAAAAAGTGGATGAACTTTTACACAATAAAAAGTCGATGGAAGTTGAAGAAAAAACACGCTAAAAAAAAGGAAAACGAAAACGAAAACGAAAACTTACCACAGGTGCATAGAAAGAAAAGAAAAAACGAAAACTTTCCAAAGCTGTAGGTCATCTATACACATAAAAAAAAAGTGGTTGAAACTGGAAGGAAAAAAACCGCATACAAAAAAATGGGCAAAAATGAAGGAATAAACGAAAACCAAAAACTTACCAAAAACGAAAACTTACCTAGGCTCGAGAGAAAACCGTAGGCCGTCTGTGCACACAATCAAACGTGAATGAAAGTAAAAAACGGAAACATAAAACATGAAAAAGAAGCGAGAAGGAAAAGTGATCAAGAAGGAAAATTGACCAAAGCTGGAAACGAAAGAAGTGATAAAGCAAAGGAAGGCAAGGGCGGAGAGGAAAAACAAAGAGAGAGAAAGGACACAATATTCAATGAACAGATATAAGCCGTCACAATGGCATAGATTGCGTGGTCGCCTGACAAAATAAGCCGTCAGAAGATTATTAATTAAGCGGGATGGATTGTGTGGTTAATAAGTAAATGGACAGGTGGGATGGATTGCGTGGTCAAATAAAAAAAACAAATATAAGCCGCTCGATTAAATGGACGATGGGGATGGATTGCATGATCGTCCATCCCAACTCGCTCTTAGTATATATACTTAATAATGAACACGGTAACTAGTGTAAGAAGTAAGATAGGGATAAAATAGAAAGAGAACTGAATAGAATTACTAATTATGCTAGTATTTAGTATCAAATATTAAGAATAATAATTAAAATTTTACTCATATTTAATTATTATATAATTTTTATAAATAATTAATTAAAATATTTTTATTTTATAAATAATTAATAAAAATTTTCACTAAAATTATTAGTTTTTAAATAATTTTGAGATAAGAATAAAAGTATTAATAAAACAAAATAAATTATTTTTAAATATTATAAATAAAATTTAAAATGGCTTAGAATTCATTTCAATTTTATCATTTCTTATTTTATCCAATAATAAAAAATATAAAATTTAGCATTCTTATTCTCATCTGATTATTATTAGTTACACCTTATTGTAGGTTTAGATTTAATTAATTACATCCCCTTTCGTACGCTACAAGTGTTCCTAAGTTCACTTGCATTGTTTATTCGTTTTCCTATTGGAGGTATTGGCACCTAGCAAAATTAACACTTATTACTTTACTACTAAAAGTATAATGTATAATTGTGTCATGATAATGGCTAAGATATATAGAAAATCTAAATTTTATTATCAAAATTCCTATTTCACGCTTCATATATTTTTTAAATTTAAATAAGTTTATTAATAATTACTAATTTAATTTAATTGTAAAAATTAAATAAATTATTGAATTGAATAAATTTAAAAAATAAAAAATAAAACAAGCAAACAAACCTTTCAACTACAACTGTTACCATTTTGTAATTGGTATTGTATTGATAAATTCATAATTAGATTTGGGGTTATGTTTCATTTTAGGACTGGTTCTTTTTAATTATTAAAAAATAGAAAATCTACTATGAAAATTTTATCATCTTTTTTGGAGCAATTAAAATAATATTTCACTTGATTTATTACTCGTTTTTGTAATCATAACTTTTGATTTAATCTGAAATTATAGATCTTCAAAACCAATACGAGGTGGAGAAAAACAAACCAAGCATGTAATAGATTTCATTAATTATATTCCTCTAATGTCTTATTGTTGGGAAAACCAAACGTGTAATAGATTTCATTAATTATATTCCTCTAATGTCTTATTGGGAGACAAGTCGTAGAGGAAGCTAATGAACGGACCTAAATGGTTTAAAGTGACGACAACAAGATTAAGTTTAACAATTTCCCACTAAGATACTTATCTTCCTAATTAGTACTTATTTGCAACTCAAAATTAATGATTCCTTCACCTCTTATTTTGTACACTTGTCGGTTACAGCTTATTTGTAGGGAGCGAGAGGATTTATTTGGAGAGCACCAAAAGTTGGCTATTTCCCCATAATTTATTTGGATGTGAAGAAAATGAAAACTGCGAGATAGAGCACCAAAACTTGGCTATTTCCCCATAATTTATTTGGATGTGATGTGAAGAAAATGAAAGCTGCGAGGCCTGAGCCTGAGAGATAGAGCACCAAAACTTGGCTGTTTCCCCAGAAACCGACGTCCAGGAAATCGCTGGATTTGTAGCCTTCTGTGTTGGCCACGTGGGAAATTTGGAGCTGACTTGTTCTGCCAAGAATCCCTATTCTTTCGCTGCCTTTGTAATTTCGGCTCTTGTAGCGATCCGAGTTTTTCTTTTCACGTTCCCTTATAGATTCCAGGTTGCTCTTTCCTTTTCAAGTTTCTTTATAGCTAAGGGATGTTTTGTAAGTTCATTTCTCTGTGTAATGCCCTGCACCCAAATCAGTTCAAGTTTTGTCTTTTTCTTGGGGGTCGTTTTGTTTTCAGTTCTTGAAGTAGGTTTGTTTGCAGTTGGTTGTCAAAATTCAATAGTGAACCTAGGATTCTGAGGTCACTCTAGGGAGCATGGCTCATAACTCTTTTCATTCTTGGACTCTGGTTGATCTTCTAGGGGCCTTTTTCAACCTTGCTATTGCCTATTTTCTTCTGTGTGGATCGACTTGTGCTTTTTTCCTTTCCAAATTCTGTAATGTTTTCGGTCTTTATCTGCCATGTCCCTGTTCTGGAGTTTTTGGCATTCAAAACAGTAACTTATGCTTTCACAAGCTGCTGGTTGATTGGCCAACAAAACTCATCATTCATGTTCTGGATTTGGTGACGAGTAGGACCCCTTTTTATCTAATTAGGGTTAAGGATCAATCCTGCAGTAGTAGTGAGGTTGAAGCTAGAAGTGAAAAATGTGACGGTAGGGGGTTGGAAGGAGAAGCTTGTTCTAGTACATTTTCAAGCATGAAATTTCAAAGTTTTGGTGATAGAGAAGGCGGGTGTGATGCAAAGGGGAAGCAAATTACCAACCAGAAGTATGGCACGCGCAGGCGGAGGCGCAGGAGAGCTGTTCTTGTACGCGGAAAATCATTGTCTGCTTTACCTATCAGTGGCATACAGTCAGTAGGTAGTGGAGTTTTCCAGCCACCTGTTGATGGTAATGAAGGGGGAACCGAAATCCATGGAACGCTGGAGCCTGTTAGTGGAGTAGAAAATGGTATCCTTGGTGAGTGAATTACGCCCCACACTATTATTTCTCTTGTCATGCATATGTTATGTTGAATTAGTTGTTAGGATCATATATGGCTTTTAGCATTAGATTCTTAGATACATATAAGAATCTGAACAATATTTTGTCCAACTGTTAGCAACCTTCTGATTAAACTGAAAATTCATGAGCAGGCTAATTATGAATAGGATTAACGTACAAACTCTGGATTGAATCTTTTTTTTTTTAAATGGAGTATTTCAGCTTTATCAAATGTTGTACCAAACAATTCTAACTTGGTTTACGTCATTAGATGATGGAAATGTTGTGGATTGTGCTAGTATTGGTGAAAGCAGAAATTCTTTTGGGATAAGTGGATTATGTTTCAAGATTAAAGGCAGAGATGTATCTTCTTTTCACAATTCGGCATCTACTGCTGAAAACAGGCCGTCTGATGATGAGAATGAGGCCAATATAATCAGAATGTTGAAAAAAGAAATTGAGAAAGAAAAAGCTGCCCATGATGCTCTAAATCAAGAGTTGGATAGAGAGAGGGCTGCTGCTGCGACTGCTGCAGATGAGGCAATGGCTATGATATTGAGGTTGCAAGAAGAGAAGTCATCAATAGCAATGGAAGTGAGGCAGTATGAGAGAATGATAGAAGAAAAGTTTGCTTATGATGAAGAAGAGATGAACATTCTCAAGGAAATCCTTGTTAGAAGGGAGAAGGAGATTCATTTTCTAGAGAAGGAAATTGAAGCTTATAGGGAAGTTAATATTCTGGGAAATGAACTGCTGGAAGAGGAATTGAATTCTAAGATGAATGGTAATGGCCAAATTCCTATCGCAATTGCTTCTCTTGATAGCCCAGCAGTGATGTCAACTCACGTTGAGACTCTGAGTGATAAATTTAATACAAGTTGGTCACCAAAGCATGAAAAAAGTGATCGTGTTCTTCAATCTGGGAGATATATGTCATCATCTAACACTTCAAAAACATCATTAGAGAAAAAGGTGGAATCAGCTGAAAAACAAAAGGCTCAAGGGGATGTTAGCATCCAGTCTCAGGAAATGAAGGTAGCTCAAACTTCTTTTTGCATGAGAGAACTGGAGAGAGATTCAGAACACTGGGATCAAACTTCGACTGATATGCACAGTTCCACACTTGACTCAGATCCCACTGTCTATGATATCCATGTAGTTGATGATAAGAGTACAACCAAGAAGGATGATGTTACAAAAGGAAGTAGGCCATTAGCTGGTGCTGCTTCGGATGCTGAATTTTCGAGCAACAAGTTAGTGAGTGAATACCCAAGTACAAGAATGATAGGAACTGTGCATAATGACCATAGAAGTAATTTACACGTGACTAGCCAGTTACTGGAGTTGGATAGTTCAAGGTGCAAAAGTTTGGCCGTTGAGTCACAGGGAAATTCTTTCCCTACAGGGTATGATGAGAGGTTTAAAATTGACAATGAAGTTGAATGGCTTAGAAAACGGCTTCAACTAGTGCAAGAGGAAAAAGAGAAATTGAGGATCGATGGAGAGCACAAGGAACGAGTTTATGCTCAATTGAAACTTGTGGAGGAGTTGGTGAACCAGCTTGGAGAGATTCGGCAACTGAGAGAGTCTGCTGTGCGTGCTTCTTCACTCCCACCATCTTCTGAGGTACTACACTACAACTATTCAGGTTTCTCCTGACTTCCCAGATTTGGACCTCCAAATTGCAATTAAAATATTAACAACTATTGTTATTACTGCTTGATGTTACATGTAATTGCTTCTTAATCCGTAAGTTCCTCTAGATAAATGGTAATAAGTTAGTTATTTTCCATCTAATCCCCACTCTTCTATGGATCATTCTAATTCAGAACATAGTAATGGACAAACTACGTTTTTTAACAAGTGATGATATTAAAGTTGTCCGTTTCAGGTGAATGTCAAGAAGAAAAGGCGCTGCCAAAGCGTGCCACGGGAAGCCTGTTAACATGTAATAATAACAAGAAGTGGTTTCTTGTTTCCTTATTGCATGTTAGGGATAGTGTTCACAGACATGTATATAACTATTTGTATTGCAGTTATTTAAATAAGCAATCTAGGTTGTCTCTTTTTGAGGTTGAGGTTGATGTTGTAGGTTCTGACCGACCTGGACGAGTAAAAAATGTTATGGTATGCTCTGAAAACCGACGTTGAAGTCATATATTTGAAATAAATTATGTTATTCTGGGATTTGTATTGTTTTGAAAACCGTATTAGATATGAAGTAAAAATATGTCTATGATTAATTAACCTTCAAATATAAAAGGATTTGAATCTAATGTTAATTTATGGAGAAATTTAACTAGTTCTGTATTAATTATAAATTGAAGGAGAGTTGGATTCACTTGGAAAACAGAGGGATTGAAAATTTATAAATGAAATTATTCTCCATTAAAAATATATAATAAAACGAATTATATACAAAATATTGAATTCTTTGATTAATGAACTGAATAAGTTTAAAAAAAACTCTTTATAAATAAGGTAGATGTTGTTACTGTAAAGAAGAATGTCATTCTTAAAGATAGGACATGGTCCTCTGTGTCATTTACCCTATTCTAATTCTGTCTCATTTTATCTCAACTATCCATTTATTTAAGGGGCTTAAAGATATGATAACAGTCAAGTTGGGTTAGTCAAAAAAATTGGCCTACAAAGTTTATTAAAAATAATGTCATTTTAAAAAATTATAATAAAATAATGCTATTTTGAAAAGTTTATTCTAAATGTCGTCATTTTATTCAAGCAATCTAACCATTCAGTCCTTTTCGATCGTGTCAGACACGATTGCTATGTCTACATCTCTAGGATCTTCTTATGCACTAAAATTATAGGGAATTTAAGGTAGAACTACATCTCTTAATCTTTCATACAAAATTCTCTAAAACTTTAGTTTTTTAGAGATTCTTTGTATAATAAGACAAAAGAACTCAATGTTGCCTATAAAAATGGCAAGTTCATTTATATGAAATTATGAACTTCTTTAGAGTTTGAGTCATTTGGGTAGCAAATTAAATAAATCCTGTTATAAGTTTGTGCTATAAAAGTACATATGCATATTTTTACACGTTGGAAAATAAGGGTATAATTTAATCCGTCGTGCAATGGATAAAAATATTTTCATAATTTCTTAAAAGTCAAGATTACTTTAATTAATGCATGAACACAATAAAAGCATAAACGTAAACTATACCTTATAATGTAATTTGATCATTTTTCTCATGATTTTCCTTGAACCATTTTTTAAATTAGTTCATCATAACTACCATATCTACTTATGTTTCTAACTTCTAACAGTATCGACGTGAACTTTATAAGTGGTAAAAGAAGAGTAAGCAAGAAATGCTAACTTCTTTAGAACTTGTACTTATTTATAATAATTTTGGACATTTTGTTAATTTATTTGAATTTTAATTTTAATTTCATTTAAATTTAACTAGAATTATAATTAATTTTAATTAAATGCCAATTTAGCTAAATAAGGTCCAATATTAAATATATCATATTAATCATAAAAATTTCTCAAATTTTACAGGCAAGTCTAACTTAATTAAAAAATCTTTTTCTCTCAACAATCATTATTTATGTATGATTCATTAGATTTTTAAATATTTTAGCAATTAATTTAAATCATAACCTTAAGTCATATTTATAATAAGATAAATTAAATATCTTCAATTTATCTTTAATTCTCTAGTTAAATTATTTAAATTAAATGTTCAAGTGGATTTAATTAAATTTTTCGTGTATAAATTTACATATAATTCAATCATTTCACCATATAATATTTTAATTAGACATAAATCAATTAATGTCTACTATATTTGAGTTCAATCTTATTATTCATCCACCATTAGAAGTTGATTATATTAATAAAATTTGAAAACTATTTTCAAAGGGTTATTACATCTTGGTTAATAATTTATTGAATTAATACTAATAAAAACAACATAATATTTTTCCTAATCATTTTAAAGTGACGAATTCCATATTGATCACTTAACTATCACCATATATTTTATATTATATCCAATAACAATCGGTTAAGGTACCCTTGATAATGATAAATCATAAATATTATTAAAATATAACAATCCTTATATGAGATACTTTGGAGATATCTAGTCAAAGAATCATTTATATAATCATTACAATAAAAATTTTCAAAGTTATACAAGTAATTCTCGAAATAGAATTCTTACATCGTCTCAGTTTAATAAACTTATTCTCTAATAATCACTACACGTTTATTTAAATATTTCTATATTTTTATCTATGAGATCAATTAAGTTTTTTTATAAAAAAACATAAATACAATATGCGCTAACCTCTTTTGCTATGTTAACGTTGAATAGAAATAATTTAAGGATAATATATAAATGTAATATAAATTTTATAATTATTATCTCATTATAATTTTATTTACAATGTATATTTATCCCCTAAACTTAATCTTATACATCAATTAATTAAATAAATATACATAAAATAAAAATATCTTTAAATAATTATATCATAAAAAATGCAACCAATAGATTAGTTTTATGACATTAACCAACCTTAAATTCATACAATGAAATTTATATAAACATTTTTATAAGATAAGAATCAATTCTATGCAATACGAGATTCATCATAATTAAATCTCTCTCTGCTCATATTACTATATATCCGTAAATTTATATAATCATTTTTATAAGATAAGAATCAATTCTATGCAATACGAGATTCATCATAATTAAATCTCTCTCTTCTGATATTCTATATATCCGTATCTAAAAGGTCTTTTTTTTTCTCTAACATGTTTAAGCTACCTAAGATTATATATTTGTATTTGTATAAATATTAAGATGAATGATAGAGAACTTTTGTTAGTTTTACCGATCATGACACTAACGTCCAACATGTGACGTAGTTTTAATTTTACAATACGAGGCTGTAAACAAAAGGTTGCCATAATTATTTTCTGTTATTGAGAGTGTGTTACATTTTTTAAATACTTTTCAGCTTAAATCCCGAGGCTTTTAAAATTTTCACACTTTTGTCAAAATTAGATACAACAACTAATAATTATACATGAATTTTTTTAATAATTCTAAAATCTCTTTCTTTATGTTTATAAATGCCATTGGTGTCTCTAAAATTTAAAAAAAACATTAAAAATGTATGCTTCTATGTAAAATCAGAGTATTGATATAATATTTTTCGTATTATATTTGTAAATAAATAATTATTAATGTTTTTTATTATTATACTCTACGTTGAATTCTCCCCCTCTCTTGACCCAAATCGAGCTTATAAACCTTTTGGGCTTATACATTAAATAAATACTAAAAAATAGAAGAATACTTAAAAAGGAAATTTTGAAGTACTAAAAAATAGAAGAATACTTATGTAATATTAAATTAGAAACGTTTGTACCAATGAATCAAATTTTAACTTATATCTTCATATTAATAATATTTAATTAGTTAATGTGTAACGAATGTTTTACCATTATTTTTAAACAAAAAAGAATTTTTTTAAAAAAGTTAAAATTATAATAATTTTTAAGAATTTTAAAAATTAAAAGTCTTAAAAATTATTTAAAGGCCAAAAGGGCTAATTAGCCCCTAATGTTTTCACGAATGTACAAAATAGTTCATAACGTTTCAGAGTGTTCAAATTAAACCCTAAGGTTTAACAAACATTCAAATTAGACCCCAAAGTTTGGAAAACGTTCAGATTGATCCTTGAGCACTGATGTCGTTAGGGAATTGTTAGTCATCTACTGATATGACCTATTAAAAGCTGACATTGAATTTTTTAAAATTCCATGGATGTGGGACCCATTAGATTTTGACGTGGTCGTGGAGGTGGGTCCTACATCCACGGATTAAACGCAACATCTCCCTCCTCCCTCACATGCGCCGTTTTGGGACAGACATGAAAACACATTGTTTTGTCCAATCCCATACACACCATTTTGAACCAAACCAAACCCATCACGCAACGTTTTGTTCTTCCCTAATCCCTAATCTCCCATCTTCTTCCCACACAATCCCTCATCTCGCGCTTCTTCCCTCTTCTTCCCTGTGTGTTCTTCCTTAGATGATTGGATCGTAGTTAATTGTTATTGTTGTCGCACACTCCAAGCAACTCAACTCATATGCTCATCAAGCATCTATATTTAGAGGTCGACATTTCATCGTGGTAGATTCATTG
>JANSVB020000192.1:1714543-1727112 GCA_025504935.2 Erythroxylum haughtii
TAGAGCAGATGGAGCAGGCAGCTAAGATGAGAGAGGAGATGGAGCGGATTGCTAAGATGAGAGCGGAGATGGAGCAGATGGCTAAGATGAGAGAGCAGATGGAGCAGATGACTCAGCTTAGACAGGAGATGGAACAGTTAAAGGGGAGATTTAACAGTTCAAATCACCCACGATCACCACGACATTAACTTGTCCTTGTCATTTGCTTTCAATTAAAAACATAAGTTATGCACATTGTAATGTTTTTATTATCAATTCAAATAATTGATATGTTATATTATCAATTAATTTTCTGATTAATCAAATTATATATATATATACAAATTAATTTATTATGAACATATAATTGGTAACTCTTAACATTATGCATTTATCAAAACATCATAAAACTGGAATTTATTTAAAAATCTCTAACCTGCTATTACCGACGGAAACAAATTCTGTCGAAAATTTTATATTTATTTACTGATGGTAACACACACCATCGGTAAATAAGATGCCTTTCTAGTTCATTACCTTTGATTTACCGGCGGTAATTTTTCGTTGCTAAATGTTACTGACGAAAATTCACGTTATTTGTTTCGTCGTTAAAATTTACCGACGTAAAATTAACCGTTGCTAATACATTTTTTATCGTTGGTAAATTACCGACAGAATATCACCGTCGGTAATTTTAACTACGATCCTTTTAGCGATGGCTTTTTTCGTCTTCAATTTCTGCCGGTAATTTGTTTTGCCGACAAAAATTGACCACTTGCCGACGGAATATTCCGTTGGTAAACAACTGATTTCTTGTAGAGAACTAGAAAATTTAACTACATTAGAACACTGCCATAGGTCTGGCATGAATAGCCAAAATGATGAGTTGATTCCCTCAGCAATAGCCTAGCATTGGTTAGTTAATCACGCAAGCTAAGGTTGAAAAGAAAGCTAAACAAGTGTTCCATTATAGTAGCAATAGCAATCGAAGGAAGATCATAACGTCACACCAGTAATAATCGTCACCAGCATATGCAACGTAGACCATTTCTGGGAATATTTCCATTTTCCTATATCATTAGAATGTTACTTCTCTAATAAACATCACCAGCACATACAATTTAGAGAATGTCATTGCTAGGAATATTTCACATATTCCAGTATCGAAGTAAATAGGGAACATACTAAATCTTCTGTTTTCGTATGCGTATTTGGAGCCAAATTTGTTGTAACAATTAGTTGTAAAATTGGTCTTGAGTGGTGATTTTGTCTAGGAATGTTCTTAAGGTTCTCTCATCCCATATAACATTGATTATCGTACACTGTGCTATTTTGTAGAATAAATGTAATGTGTGTAGACACTCTAGATTGGTAAGGACCCTATTTGGCAGGCATTTGTAGCAGAGCTCCATCCATATGTTGCTAATGTAACCATATTTGAAGAATAAGTTTTCACTTGTTTCTTCCACTTATCTTCATAAAAAACACCAATTAGGGAGCCAAGTGTATTTGGCCAATTTATCCACTATTTTTAATCTACCCTTCATCACAAACCATAGAGTGAATGATGGGCAAAGTTGAAGTTAATTAGACCATGTGTTATTAGTCAACATTAGCTTGGGAAGGAGATTGAAAAATAATTCCATACAAGTGGTTATAAAATTGACCATTAGTAGCATGTCTCCAAATATATTTATATGATTCGATGTTACAATACAAGCCCCAAATTTTAGCAGCTAGGGAGGTGGGGATGGAAGATTTCCTTACTATATCTTTGTGTTGTAAGACTGTAGCAGCTATCATGTCTAAGGGTAATGAACCCTAATGTGAATCAGCACCATTATAATTAATCAACGGTCCCACAGAAATCTAGTTATCATACTAGAAGTTGATGGAGTACCATTAACAATTAATAAAACATTCATATGTATTATTTTAAAGAATCAGGCTTCTAACAATATAAAGGACTTCAAACCAATAGTCTACTATAACTTCATCTATAAGGTAATCTCTAAAATCATTGCCAACATCTTTAAATTCTTACTTCTGGCTTATATCAATGCTTTATAGGGAATATTTATTAATGGTTAAAGCATAGGAGATAATATATTACATGCACAAGAATTTTTTCAAGAATTATAATAAGAGACATGCTTCCATAAATTGTGTTATGAAAATTAATATCCAAAAATCCTTTGATTCTACAAATTAGGACATTATGCTAAATACCTTAAGAGACATTGGATTTCTTATAGTCTTTATAGGGTGGAATAAATAATGCATCTCAAGAGGTTATAGTATTATCATTAATGGAGTTCTAATAAAGCTATTTAATGGTGTTAGGGGCCTAAGACAAGGAAACCCTATATGTCCTTATTTATTTACCTTATTAATAGAGGCACTTACTAAAATTATTAGGTTGAAAACTTTGTGCCTGTTTGGTTGAGCTTTCGGAGGGTGAATAAGTACTTTTTTCCACCGCAAAAGTTTTTTTTTTTAAAAATGAGTGTTTGGTTGTAAAATAAAAAAGTACTTTTTTTAGTAAATATAGCTTTTTTGGCAGCTAAAATACAGTACTCAAATTTGAAGCTTCTAAAAAAAAATACTTTTTCAGGTTGATTTTTTTAGATCAATTAATGAGTATATTTTTAGTCCCTTTTGTCCTTATGTTTTACACATAATTCCCACAATATCCACAAACACATCTTCACGTTTATTTTGAGATTTATATAATATTATTTGACTTTTTATATGTTTTCATATTTATTTTTATATTAATTTCACTTATGTTATAATCCATATAAAATATTTAGTTAGATATATTTTCATTTATGTTTTATATGGTTTAAAATTATATAATAATTAATATATTGTAGTTTGCATATTGTTTAATATATTTTAAATAATATTTATATGCATAAATAATTTTTATTACAAAATAAAATATGGTTAAAATTAAAAGTGATTTTTATTTTTATATTGCCAAACAGTTTATTGTATGAAGCTCTTTCAAAAAAGCTCTTTTTAAAATAACAGCCAACAATCAACTAGCTTCTTAAAAAAGCTCTTCTAAAAAAAGCTCTATTGTTATAAGCTCATCCAAACAGGCACTTCACAGGATAGGTGTTTTAAGTATCACTTTAGGTGTAAAAGAATGAAGCTAATAAGCCTGGCTTTTACTAATGACTTAATCCTATTAAGTAAAGCTGATGCAAATTCCTTGAGTTACCTTATTTTAACTCTTTACAACTTTAGTAAGCTCTTTAGATTTTCTGTCAATTGGGATAAAAGTTGCTTATAGCTCTTTACAAGTTCATGTTGGAGTTATGTAAATATAGTGCACTGGAAAGCAAGTCTATTTACATGTAACTTAATTTTCTTCCGGTTACAGTTTTGTAATAAAAATATTTATTATTAATGAAACAAAAGAGTTTGGTTTTATATGCATGAGCATTATATATCTAGTTAAAAGGTACCGAGATCCTTTTGTAAGTAATAGACATATACATAGAGATGTATGTGAAATATGTATATTATTAGAATCTATATTAATTGATTCACAGTTGAATAATCAAGTTGGTCGCTTGATTATGATTTAGACTGTAGTGTTGCGATTTATCTCCATATAAGTAAAGGAGTTTACTTCAAGAGAATGATGAGTTTCATATAACATTCAACATAAATGATGTATTAAAGAATCTGAAGGAGAGTAGCTCGTTCAGGATAATTGATATGTTTGAATCTTCTAAACAACAAAAGGATGTAGGACAGATGACAACAGACATCAAGTTTGAAGAAGCTATGAAAGTCTCTAATTGTGAAGCGAAAGAAGCAAAGGAGATGAAGGTGATTAAGGAAGAAAGAGAGCAAATCACCTTCTTATAGGACAAACTATTGGATTCGTGGAAGATTCAGGGATTTTTGTTATTCCCTATTTTATTGATAGTTTGCTCGAAAAAGGACATTATTGAGCTTAATTGGTTTTTATAATTTTATCAATATTGTCCTTTTGATCATTTTGCAATTTGTAGCTTACTTACAAGCTACAAAACTGATGTTAAACAAAAAGGGTGGAAGCAAGCCTCTCATAATTGATCTTGGCTGAGTTTCCAATAATGCACAGTCAATCTAATGACCATAAATTAGCATGTTTAGTAGTTAGGTTTAAATTGTTGCGTAGTTAGATTTGTTTTAAATTTTAAAATAAGTTCTTAATGATGTGGAGTGGTTAGATTGCTAACTTTCTTATTCCTTTTGAATCAATTATAAGAAAGGGAACCCAGGTAGGTGTCACACGCATTTGGTCTCCGCCTCCGATACATCACCACCTCAGTCACCATGGTGATTTTGTGTTCTAACCCTTTCTCTTTTCATGTTTATTAGTATTTTCTTCTTATGTTTTTTGTATTTTGTGTTTTATTTCCCCTAGTGTTTTTGTACCTCCTTCTCACATTGAGGATAATTTGTTACTCAAGTGTGAGGAGAGTTATGTGTTTTGCTTTGAGTGTAAATTTTGCATATTGTATGATAGTTTGTTAGGTTGCATTTTGTGAATTGTGTCAATAGCTTAGATAGATTGAAATTGATTTAATTTTGAACATAGTCTATTAGGTTGTGAATAGTAATTAGCTCGCAAAATTAGTAAATTGGGTTATTTGACTAAATATGCAAGTTATTTTGAATTTACTGTGAGTAGGTCACCCTCTAAATTGTCATACTCAATTCATAATTTTAAGTCTTTCAACTTGAGTAGCTCTGCTAGTATTTTTTTATAGAAACGAGTAGCTTAAGCAACAAAGTAGGCAACAAAAAAATGTGTTGGTTAAGTTTATATAAATAACTATTCCACTGGCCTTCAGGTTATGAATAGAGTTAGTAGCCAGTTAAGAACGTGATATAGCTGAGTAATCGGATCGACACGCATTGCAAATGTGTGCCTTCATGTCAAAAGACTATAATGACGTTTCAACCAAGCAGCTTAATAAAAACATGATTTAGTCGAGTAATTGGATCGACATTCATCACCAATATTTGCCTCTGAGTAAAAGACTAGGTCCATGTTTAAAATTATTTTTTAAATGTGTTTTCTAATAAAACCTACTGAACTTGTAAATAACTTGACTTTTCATGAAAATGTACTTAAGAGTAATTATAGAGTTTGAATGACTAAAGAATTATTAATGTGTGTGTACAATTGAAAAAGGTGAGTAACTTGACACTTGAGTTTTGATTAATATGTATGTTTAGTCCAGAGTTCCTAGATGCATATTTTGCATGTTAATAATTTAGAACAACTTGAATGATTGTGTTTAGGGTTAAATTATTTCGTGAAGTTGAAGCCATTGCCTCATTTGTTGCATTTTGTGTTTTTTGCTTTATGTTGTTTGTCGTTTTGTTTGCTTGAGGACAAGCAAATGTTTAAGTGTGAAGATGTTGATAGGTGTGAAATACATCATATTTTAGGGTATAATTTGATATGTGTTTAGTCATTTATTCGATTGTTTAGTATGTGTTTACGGTAGAATTGTATTAGTTTGTGATTTATTTATATTTTAAGTGCTTTATGGGTTAGTACAAGTTTTTTAACTTAATTATTATGTATTTGAAGTACCTTAATGTGTTTGTTAGTGTTTCAGGGTCAACACCGTAGAACGGAATCTGAATACTTAGGATGAAAGGTGCTTCTCCAAGGTCCTTCATGGCAAAATGCTTGACTAAAAGTTGCTTAATCTCATACAACACGGTCAAGTCATTTGATGTGAATAAGAATCCGTAAGAAGTCCAAAGATGATGGATCAGAAGTATGGTTTTCGCAACAGATTTGAGTTATAAATTTTAATTAAGCCTGCACCCGTCCTGATTCAAAGGTTTTGGTCAGCCTTGGAAGCAAGTTAGCATTCTTTTGCAAAGGAGTTGAATTGGCTCCACTGATTTAGTCTTGGCAAATATTACTATATCAGTAGCAGGTTGCAGGGGTTAAATTTGGAATCCAGCAGTTTGGAGTTGGAAATGCAAATGTGACCGCCTACTTACTTTTTCCTTTTTCATGTAGACTATCATTTTGTGAGTTATGAAAAATGCCAAAAAAGTAATTGAATCGCTTACTTTTAACCTTACCTTAGATTATTTTCTTATAAAAGGAAAAAGGAATTACAAATGACGATCTTTGTGACACCATATCAAAATGGGTTTCAAATTCTTCTTTATACTTTTTTAATAATCATTTTGGCAAATTTCTAATAAAAAATGCATTTTCGTTAAAAATATTAGACAATTTGTTTTGAAAGAAAAGGTGATGTACCAGAGACAATAATATTAGAATCTAAAACATGGAAAAGACCATAAATAAAACCAAATTTAGATTTAGTGTTACACCTGACCTCGGTTTGAACGCATAATAAAATATTGTAAGTACGCAGTCGTATCGTGTGGGAGCCTCAGCTACCTACACTAATTCAATTTGATTTAAGAAAAACGCCTATGTATGCGTAGCGTGAACACAATGGTGCACCTAATATCCTCCGTCCACGCCGTTAACGAAACGACAGTTCCAAAGATAACCATCATCCATAACGACAACCAACAGTCTTTCGCGTCGCCTTTCCCCAGCTGTGGACGTCCTGTCCTGTGACCCTGTCTTTTTATTTATTTATTATTATTATTTAACAGAAGACACCGGAGGCATAACATAACACAACATAACATAGCAGAGGTTCTGACAAAAAGCATAAAGTGGCGTAAAAATACGTTCGTAGACTGAAAGCAATTTCACTTCTAGAGAAATAAAGTGATAGAGGCAGAGGCTCTCCATCGCATCGCATCTCCTCTCCTCTCCTCTCCTCTCCTCTGGCACGTGTGCGTATTTATATCTACGAATCCACCAGTTACTGCGAATTCATGAATCGTGTGAATGCAGTTTAGTGCAAGGTATTGATTGTGTTTCCGCATTTCATTTCTTTATAACGCCATTCAGATGCTTCGCTTCTCTTTTATTCAGCTCTAAAGGTTTTGGTTGTTGAATCTTCCAGATCCCATTGATCTTCTTCTAGCTCTGACTTTTCGCTGTCCTACGATTTTCTCACTTCTTCGTTTTGTTTTTGTTTTTCAGATTTTGTGTGAATTCCAGTTGTATCAAAGATGCCAGGTTAACAACTATAGAATCGAGATTGAGCTAGGGAGTGACGGTGAATTGTATTGCAATGAGATGTAATGCGGTTGCTTTTTGCTTTGCAGAGGAGGTAGTTTCGGTTTATGAGAGTGAGAGGTCTAGAAGATTGGATCTGGAGCCCTCCGAAGACGAGAAGCGCAGAAGGAGAGTCAGATCTCTGAAGAAGAAGGCAATGACCGCATCCACCAAACTCACGCACAGTCTTAGGAAGCGTGGAAGGAGAGTCGCCGATTGTCGGTACGCCGGGATTTCCGTCAATGATATTCGGGACGCAGAGGAGGAAGAGGCTGTAAATGCATTTCGTCAAGCGCTGGTTGTCAAAGATCTGCTTCCTCCTCGCCTCGACGATTACCACACTCTTTTGAGGTAATTCAATGATTTGATTTGATGCTTTGAACTTATACTAAACTCGAAGTTTAGACTGTTTGGCATCTTTGAGAATGGTGTATTTCGTGATTCTTATTATTGCAGTGAATTTTATAGTGGAGATTATTCTGGAATTAATATAACTATTCAGCTGTGTGTAGATCCAGATGTAAAAGGACCAAAGAACAAAACTAAGTTATCTTATTCAATTATGGAATGATAGAGTAAATGCATACTTCTACGGTGAAAGTGAACTAAAGTGATCACTGTGCTTGAATGCTTACAATTTATAGTACTTTATATTGGTAGTATTTATATTCATTAGCTTTCTTTTCTCACTCGTTTTGGCTGAAGAGTTGCTATTTCTTAAGAGGCTTTATGTTTAGGAAGCAATTGTCATCTTCTACTTACATTGTTTCTTCCATAACCTAAGAGGAATATGATCCACTAATTTGCAGGCTCGTGATTTCAGGTTTCTAAAAGCAAGGAAATTTGACCTTGATAAAACTGTACAGATGTGGTCGGATATGATCAATTGGAGGAAAGAAAATGGAGTAGATAATATTATACAGGTAACATGCAATTATTTGATCTTCGCAAAATTTTCAGCATATCAGCGTCATCACTTCTTTTTTCACTTTAATTTCCAAATGATCTAACAGATTCATTAACATTGCATTGCAAGTTTAGGATTTTGTATATGATGAATATGAAGAAGTCCAGCGGTATTACCCTCATGGTTATCATGGGGTAGACAAGGAAGGCCGACCTGTTTATATTGAAAGACTTGGAAAAATTGAACCTAGCAAGCTAATGAGTGTAACAACTGTCGACCGGTTCTTAAAATATCATGTTCAAGGGTTTGAGAAGACTTTTGCTGAGAAATTTCCTGCATGTTCTATTGCAGCCAGGAGGCACATAGATTCTACTGTAACCATATTGGATGTGCAAGGCCTGGTAATTTCAGAGCCCAGTGCCTTACAGTAATTGATATCACTGATACGTGGATCGCTTATGTTTATTAACCATACAGAATTTTGTGAGCTTTGGCAAGGTTGCACATGACCTGGTTATGCGCATGCAGAAAATTGATGGTGACAATTATCCTGAGGTGGTAATCATTAAATAACAAGATCATTTAAGTCACTTGTGAATCATTTAAGTCACTTGTGAATTTGCTTGTGATTGTCTCTGACATTAGCTAGTTTTCAACAGACACTACATCAGATGTTTATCGTTAATGCCGGTAGTGGATTCAAATTTCTGTGGAACACTGCGAAAAGCTTTCTTGACCCAAAAACTACTTCAAAAATAAATGTATGAGATGTTGCGACTCTGTCCCTAAATTTACTTGTGTGAGTTTTTTTCTTTTTCTTTTTTTGTTTTCTGAACAAAATCATTCTGGTGCCCTAGGTTTTAGGCAATAAATTCCAGAATAAGTTGTTGGAGATCATTGACTCGAGGTTTGATCTATTTCATTTATGTTAATATGATATCTTACATCTCATTATGGATGAAATTCTTCCCCAACTTCTGTGAAACTTGTGTTGGTATTTTAAACAGCCAATTGCCGCACTTTCTTGGTGGAAACTGTTCATGCCCAAATGAAGGGGTTTGTCTTAGATCTGACAAGGGGCCATGGAATGATCAAGAAATAATGAAAGTATGATCCTAGTTAGTATCAAGCAACGTTACCCAATTGAATTGGTGTATTGATTGTTAGTTTAGACTGATGTTTGCAAATTCTATTGATAAAACTTCTGCATATGCTTACAGCGTTTCTGACTTAAAAGCAAATATATATTCTACTTGCAGCTTGTTTACGCTGGAGAAGCTATTTACTTGAGAAAAATTAAGAGTTCTTCTGATGATGATGATGTAGAAATCAAATTGTTTGCCTCTAAGGTTGGTGGCAGAAGAATCAACCCTGTAAATTTTGTATCTTGTACATATCAATATGCATATGATGTTACTGCAGGTTTCAAGAAGTGAAATATCTGCTGAAGATCCAGGCTCAGATACAAGGCTAAATACTATGGGCTTCACTCAAGAAATGCCAATGTTTGAGGAAGTGAGTATTTGGCTTTCTTTCTGCTTCCTTTTCTGTAAGCATATAGGATTGTGTCATAGTAAATATCCTATGAAAGCCAGCCATCCTATATCCCCTCAAGTAGATCTTTTGCTGTTTTACTTAAAGCCAGTTACTTGTGATGTAACTTTCTTAATGTTTGTTGACATTTGTAAATGTGGGAAGAGAATGGAGAGCCAAAAGAAGATAGCACAAGTGAAAATGAATGCATGACTCTGTTGAATCATATTTTGTTCATATGATTTTGAAACCTTTTCTTTCATGAAGAAGTTTCATTTCTCTCATTTGTTAATTATGTTAGTACAGAAGCCACAAAAGCTGAGGCGAAACTATTTTCTAAAGTATTTGTGTGGATGATTGAAAATTTACCGATGCATAATGTTGGCTTCTGCATACTAATTTTTATATGTTGAGTGATTTGTATTCCAAAGGAATATAATCAAATTTCAGTTTGAACTATGATCACTGAATTCCTGTAAGAAATGCAGTGCATGATTTTGGAACATGTCAATAAGAGAACACACTTGATGCATCATATAACTAATAGCTTACCATATACATCTTCACCAGGCAAGAACAGATGGTGGTGCCGATGTAAGCAGCTTGGTTGCGCATGATACTACAAGATCTGTAAATGAGACAGAACCAAGTATGTGACTCCACAATTTCTCTTCTTATTGAAACTTGGTTTAATGATTATCTTATTGGTTTGCTATGCAGTTCATCAATTTTATTGTCTTTTATTGGATTTTTATGAATGTGATGATCCATGATGCTATTTTCAAGCCTCAAAACTAGATTGAATCTTACAACTTCTAAATACATAGTTGATGGCAAAGCATCCTTTAAGTCCTGATTAGGCATTGATACATGCTTTCTCTTTCTGTCTTGATCAGAATTCACTTCAATGATTTGGTACTTTTTGACAGATGATTCAGCCAGTGGTGTTGATGAGGAAGTGCACAGGAGAAAATTGATTCCCCTTGCAACAAATTTTGTAGTCCATTTAATTATCAAATTATTTATGTGGATATGTCTATTGCTTCCAAGGATACGAAGAACATTCTCAGTGCGGCATACAGAAAGGCGAATAGTAACCCAGGCTACCCATCCATTGGCAGATTCAAATTGTCAAATGCAAGAGACTTCAGAGGAAATAAAAGAGGACCAGCTCCATCCATGCTGGCGGAGGCTGCAACAATTAGAAGCTACAGTAAATGAGCTGGTCAAAAAGCCCACTGATATTCCACCTGAGAAAGAGGGCATGCTTCTTGAGTCGTTGAGTCGAATTAAATCTATAGAATATGATCTGCAGAAGACAAAAAATGTAAGCTATCCTTCTTTTTAACAAGACTGCTGCTTTAAACAAACCAGGGTGTATGTATAATTGTCATTGTTATTAACTGCTGAAACCTTCATTATTTTAGGCATTACTTGCAACTGCTTCAAAACAAGTGGAGCTTGCTGAGTCGCTCGAAAATCTGAAGTGGAACACCTTGGCGGTAAATCCTAGCTTTCTGACTTTTCGTCTTTGGTGTGTGGGCATGAGACAAGTTGACTGTGTTACTTCGGATAAGCATAAGCTGCTATCCACCGATGCAGTAGTACACTTAAATAGTCTTGTTAGTTTACTTTGGCATCTGTCATTTTTGTTTTAAAGCCGTTGATACATCAATTAGTTGAGAGTAGTAGCCATGAATCATACTATGATAGTCACCACTAAATATGTGAGCAGCAGCAGACAATGACCAGGATTAGACTACAAACCAGAGTTTGGCAAGTGAAGAAGCCAAATAAGAGTAAAGATACAAATAAGCTAACAAGAGAGAGGGGATGGGGAGTTGGAGATGCTTTTATCAGAAATTTCCTACTTTGTGTAGTGTTGTATTCCGTAGAATATGCATATAACATCCAGCAGAAACAATAGACTGTTTGAGCTGTGCTCACGTAAATTGAAAATGCAGGGAGCAAGCTCTTGCTGGCCGAGGAATTGCATGACTGTTCCTCCTCAAAGTCAAAGATGAGCAAGCGAAAGACAAGTGAGTGATGTTGATGATTGTGACTAGCGAGTAGCATGTATATATTCATGGCATGGGGATGGGGGTCCATTAATTCTTAGCTACTCTCCCCTTCACATAACACAACCCATGGAGTTGACTTCAGTCAATTTCTTACATAGAAGATGATAGGTCCCAGTCAAAGCTGAAGTTTAATTGCTTGTGAGTGACAGAATTCTCTTAGGGTGAGAATAAACCACAGGATTTGATAAGAAATGTCAGGCGACTTGTTATTCCACTTTCAACAACTTGAATACAATGAATATAACTAGTGCTCAGTTTAAAAACAACTATTTAGATAACAAATCACAATAAGTAGCAACTACTTGAATAACAAATCAGCAGTAAAAACAGTCACGTTATTTTGTTTGTTTGGACTTGGTCTTCCTTATGTAACAAATCCCACTTGTCCCTTGCAATAATTATATTTTGGATTTTAGTATGAATGCGATGAGATCTTGGCCTAACAGAACAGAATAGTTTGTGTACGCACGCGATTCTGTATATGAACGTTTTTGCTTGTACGCACGCGATTCTGTATATGAACATCTTGCCTTTCACAGATACACTTACTATACCCACAATTGATTTGTGTACTTCTAAAACCTCATTCATGTCTTCACATGACACACACAGCCACAGACGTGCTTTAAAACCTAGGCAATCTTTATTGTAATGAAAACTAATGCCATTATTTCGTACCTTTTAAAGCACAAAACACTTGATGTAATGTACATATTCTGTACTGTAGGCCTGCAAGTGTAAATTAATTTTTGTAGAAACGAAAAAAAAAAAAATCTTAAAAATTATTATTCTATACTCATTTTAACATAAAAACATCATTCACGAAACCCTAGAGCCTAGCAGTTTCACAATGTCCACACCATCCCCATCCCCATCCCCATCCCCA
>JANSVB020000192.1:1733427-1743513 GCA_025504935.2 Erythroxylum haughtii
AGTTTCACGGGGTCTGATTGAATTCCCTTGACCCGAGGGATGTACATTTACAGCGCTTGACATCCCGACAATACCAGAGGAAAGCACACTTCCAGAGTTAAGCATGGGTGATGAATGCATTCCTTGAAACCCTGGCCTTGACATGGGCATGCTTCTGTTCATCCCAGGCACTATGCCTATTCCAGTTCCACCCGGTAGCACACGAACCCCGCGATCAGTTCCAGACATGGTGCCAGAGACTGGCAAATTTGACTGTTGCAAGTTTCGACTGGCCAACATTTGGTTGTAATGTTGCAACCTCTGTTGCTCATCAACAGGTAAAGATGGTCTTGCAACATTGTATCTCCCATCCCTGCGTATGAATATGATAATCATCTCAGAATAATAATAAAAAAATGTTAGCAACTTAGCCATAGAGCAACGTGCTACCTGCCAAGCGTATTGACTACACCAGATTGCATTGGTGAACTATTTCCAAGGATCATACCAGAAGATCCTTGCATAGGGGAATTCACACCTGAGGTAGGAAGCATTGATGACACCGCTCCTTGTTGTGGCATTGCTAAACCACTAGCTTGAGAAGCTTGATAACCCAGGGAAAGAACATCTGGGTTTGATGTATTTGCATCACATAGATCAAGGGGCCTTCAGTCAGCCAACAACAAACAGAATGTACAATAAATTTGCTTCCGTCAGAAAACCCACAAGTAGGCAAAGAAGCCTTGAAACATAAATGTAGCAAGCTTATTAAGATGAATGGCAGTGATAAGCTGGATACAGGCTAAACCACAAATATGGATAAAATCAGAGAAACTTACGTTAGAACAACTCCACTCAAGTAATTTGGGTAAGCTTGTGAAAGAGCTGCAACATGAGAATTGTGCACTACTGCCAATTGCTTAGGATCCTGATTATCATTCTGCTGGAAATACAGAAATGAAAAAAGAAGAAAAGCTCATGATTAGAAAAGAATCTACAAAGAGAGAAAGACTAGCTCAAAAGAGCAGTCTTAAGCATTTAATGCCTTAGCCTATAAAATTGTATGACTAATCGTCATCTTTATCTCTTGTCATGATTTGATACACGCTTTACACCTCATCCATATGCGAAGCATGCCATTGAAATAAACAAGCTGAAAACAGTATTTCTCAACATGTAATTGAAAAAGAATAAAGAAAAGCTTGTGGAGACGCATTATGTTCAAAAGATGACACTGAGTTAGGTCTATATCCAAAGTAGTGACTAGAACATGTATTGAGCAGGTAAAAAAACAGAAGCACCATCGACTTGTTCATCAGGTTCCAAAGGACCAACACATATCACATGTATCAATGCAAAATGATAAACATCAAAAACAAACCTGACTCCTATAATGTTCCTTCTTTCCAATCATAATAATTTTTTCAAAATGGGACTTGAGCATATCCTCTTCCATAGGACCTTGCAACCGCTGAAACAACTGTCTAGCACTACCCTGAAAGTGACAGCAGTATTAAAAAAATGAATTAATGAAATTAGCCAAGCAGCAAAAGGTCCCACACAGATTAATACTATACATGTTAATGCTTCAAGGAAAGAAAAGGAAATAAGTGAAACAAATGAAAAGAAAAAAGTTAAATAAATATCAAAATCTTGCCTTTGGAATGCCAGGCAAAGTTGAAGGATAAGACTGAGTCGATCCTGAATCTTCTGCACTATCAGCACCATCACCAGCACCTTTATCCATCAATATCTTGTGCCGTTCTTTGCATTCTTTGGGCTTGCGAAATATACACTGGAAGTATTGAAGAAGAAACAAAGTATAATTGGAACAAGCACCATAACATGCTCCAACATATAAGAGCAAAAGCCAAATAGCAGAGAGATGAAGTACTTAATAAAAAAATTGCAGCAGCAAAACTAAAGTTAAAAATATTTACAAGCTGGTATATTCCTCATAATTAAGGCAAATACCACAGACATTGAAGCATAGATTATTTACCTTAAATTGGAGGGTGCTGTTGATTGCATCGCTGACAAGTTCCCAGTTAGGGCCCATGTCATGTACGAGGACAACAAGTGCCTGAAGAAGCAAATTAGGAATTCAATTAGCGGAAATATCTTTCTACAACCAAATAGAGACAATTTTGGAAATGAAAAGCGATAGAATACCTGATCTTCAAAAAGTGACCATGGGCTTCCGGGACCTGGCTGCCCAGCAGATATCTGAACCGAAGATAAATGCTCAATTTCATGGAAAGAATATGAACAAAGGAAAAGCAGCAAGTTGAAAAGAAATGATAATCGCCAGAATTCAAAAGACTACCTTCAGAGATTTAGTTTTTTTGTTGCCCCTGTCCCGGCCAATAATTTTCATGAACTTTGAGTTGGACATATTACTCATTTGTGAAGTTGCTGGAGAAGGGATAGATCCAGTCAATGGAGTCATGTTGTCAAAAGTATTTTCTAATGAATGCTTCATTATCTTTGTCTTCTTTGCAGGATGTTGAACATGCAAACCTTGAACAAAAAATTGGAAGTGTCAAAGCAATCAAGATGAAAATTTGGCTTTTTAGAAGAGCCAAAAATAAGAATGATATTCATAAAATCTATGAAAGCCCGGGTTTGGGAAGAAATCTGAGAACTGAAAAAACAGTAGGGAAGCCAGGACCCAAAAATCTAGAGGAACAGTTTGGGGATATCTCTGAAGTAGATTCGAAAAAGAAAATGAAAAATTGCAAATCTAAGTTCAGCCTCTTTGCAGTTCTTCAGTATGAATTCTTTCAGAGAACAGTAGGTTAATCAAATATTTGACTCTTTGAAAAGGTGAAGCATAAATTTTTTTTCAATTAGGCTCATCAATTGTCTCATGACCAAACAAACACATTAATCAGGACAAGGGATGCTGATAACCCCTCTGCATTGATAGAAGAGACAAGGTAGAATATGGAGGGTGAGATGGCCTCCAAGCTTGAATGATCTCTGAGGCCAGCAACATAAAAAATTGCTATTTGATTGAATAAGTAGGGGAGAAAAACAGTAATATGAAAAGAAGAAGGACTTTACCACTGATTCCATTAGACTCAAATTGATAGCCATCCAACCTCTTTTTCAAATTATCCCTCTGCAGTTAAGAAAAACACCATCAGAATAGTAAAAACTGTTTCAGGAAAAGCTTATTTCATGCCAAGTTTGGCCAATAAGATGGGAAAGATAAGGAAAAACACACAGCGGCCTCAGCTAGGTATTTAAATGTTTGATGTTGTGTAGCTAGAGAACATATAGAGCATTTTATCAGAGTATCGTTCCCTTGAGGTTAAAAGAATTGCCAGCTTTCTCAGCCTTGAAGAAAACTTTCACACAGGAAACACCCAAGCTGCCGACAGCAATGCAAGTTTAAAGGAACTGCGAGGTCTTCCAATGATACCAATGTCAAGGAACCAACCAAAAATATAACTTTTACACAGATAAAAGCTTGAAATTACAGATGACTATTGAGTTATCGAATGTTCAGTCATACAAAAGATAAGTTCACTTCCCAAACTGTAGCTACAGAATGTTTCACAGACACAAACTTGTCCACCTTTCTTAGATTTGCTTATCTTGTGGTTTTCCTTATCACAATTGTCATTATTACTCACAAATTCCCTTCTTCTGTGACGAGGGTATCATCCAACAGCTTATGGCAGGTAATTATATGCAATTTAACCAAACTGAAATAATGCAAACATAGACTTTCATTATAAAGACAGTAACAAGAAGTCCCAGATGAAGTTGCATCCAGCTCATTGGCTTTTCACCAGCCTGAACCTTACAGGGTAAGTAAAAGCAGAAAAAGAAACGGAAGATGCATTCACTCTCCATCCCACACACCCTATAAATTAGAAGTTTACGAGTGATTGTTCATGTGACACAAGCTCATTTAAATGTTTGTGTGTGTGTTTGTGTGCGTGTGCGCGCTTGTATGTGTAATGTGCGTGATACCATACTTGAAGAATCTAAAGACACTGGCTGCACTTGTGACAATAAATCTTTATAGAAATGCTCAATACATGTAAATTGAAATACTAAATATACTTCTTACCAGGACAGGTAAACCCAGAAGAAAAAAATTTGTTAGTTGAAGAGCTTAAGAAGATGTTGACTTGAGTAGGAAACTTCACTAGAATTGGCAATAAAGACAACGATTCTTGAGAATTTCAATGAACATATGCAGGTCTTCAGAAGTTATTATAAAAAATAATTAGAATAATTGTAAATATTAAATTCCACATTTTAACCAGCTTGTCATATAAAGTCACCAAACCTAATCTTTTAAATAAGCAAAGAAAAGAAATTATTAACCTGTTCATTGTGAACAGCAGATTCCAGCTGCCAACCCTGCTCATAAGTGGAACCCTGTAAAAATGAATCAAGTATTTACACCGATATCCAGTTAACAACACAAAAGCATGTACCTTTACCAGGGTCAGTAAAATCCCAACAACAGTTCAAATTATAAAATTCTAATGTACCAGATTCTTTGCCTTTTTCTTCTTTTTCAGCTTCATTGATGTTTCTGCACAGTCATATAGAACTTGCTTTTCAAACTCTCCAACTGACTCAGCCTCCATGCTTTTCTGGATTTGTAATCCACCATGTAAAGTAGTTTGATCATCCTGAAAAGAACTAGTATCTCCACTTGATACATCTGTCTTGGCTGGAGTCTGTCCAACCACAGGAGTTCCAACACTGAAAGGACTTATAAACCTCTGCCTAGAAGCAGTGCGCATTCGTTTTGGCAGAACTGGACCAACAGGCATATTATTGCCTGGTCTTTTGCTCATTAAGATACTTTGTTGACAACTAACTGAAGTATCTCCATAAGGTAATTCGGCCCCCACATCAACCGATCTTGCAGTGTATGACTTCATAAATCTTTTCTGTTTCTTCTGATCATGTTTAGTTGACTTGCTACCTTCAAAACCTCCATGCAAATAGTAAGCACTTGTCTCTCCTTCCTCTTCATCATATGTGTTCTCATGATACTCAAAATCTGAGTTTTAGAAATGAAATTGTGAAATCTATGGAAGAAGCAGAAAGGAATTTGAGGGGAAAAAATTGTTCATCATTACCTGCTGCCCCATCATACATAGATGTATCAATTTCCTCTTGTATGCCATTAACAATTTTCTGGAAGAAGCGCATCCAGTTGCAAAAGTAAGAAAGATGAATATCGAAGAAAAAGTTACAATTTCCAACAGTTCCTCACAGCAGTTAACACTGATTACATTTTCACAAACTTAAGACTACAAGTTTATTTTTTGTCTTGCAGACAATTATGTAAAGCTCATCATATCTGAGTGCACAATCGCAATGAAAGCCATTCCATACTATAATTTATTTTAATGGATTTCAGGAAGTTAGAGCTAATTAAATGAGTAAATGCATAAACTGAAGAAATCTTCATTCACCTGACGTTGGGCAAAATGAGATTCAATGGAGTTTCTGTATGTCTCCATCGCACCTGAGGGTACCACATAGAAAAGGCTTTCCTGCCAAGCAAAAAGAAACAGAGGAAATCTTTGACATGTGTATATAAAGAGGTTGCCTTTGGTCAACTAAAAAGACCAAAGTAAACATCTAAAAGGTGTATGGAAAAATAGACACATACTTCTGTGAGCTGATCATCCCATGAAACTTCCATAATTCCCAAATCAGAGACTCTGTCAGGAGTTGTTGGGACTTCTGCTTGCAGAGGAGGAACTGGAGAGCCATTACATCTCAGAAACCTCACAGCATATTTCTGAATTGCAACTGCAGAGTTTCTACTTAGATTTTGTGTTGCCAAGTGTTTACACTTTTCCTGCATAAAAGATGGTTTAGAACATCAGTAAGTTTTACCAATATTAGCTTTAATCCCTGCCAGTTCCCACAGCTACATGAGTTACAAAACAAACAACTCGTTGAATCCCATCCGCTGATGTATGTAAAGAACAAATAATTTGAACATGCATACAGCATAGATATTTAGATATTGCGTATCTTCCATAAAGTGAATGAATTTCCTCCGGAGTATAGAGATAAAATCTGAATGAACTTTAGACATTAAGCTACTGAAAGAAATAATTATTTTGGCTAAATAAAACGTTTTAGTACTCTATACGGAATACATTAAGATTAGACAGATATAAGAAAAATAAAAGCTCAAATGAAGTGCCAAACCAAGTAAATGAATAGCACCTGAGGGGTTTCTCCCATCTTGTCCCTGGAAAATTCCATCCCATCAAACCTCCCAGAATCATGTTTGCAATTCTTGGCATCAACACCCTGATCATCATTATCTAAAAGCAACTCAGCCGATTGCCAGAACTCCATGACAGCTTTTGCTAGAATGTAAGCAATTTCTTTTAGCTTTGACTGCTGATTTTGTGCTCTCAATCGAGAAGTAAGAGCAATCCTCCGACATATTTGAGCAGCAGAAGTCATCTTCCAAAGACGCTCCTATAAGCACAAAGAAAATGGTTGTCCAAGGTGCAGGACAAAACATATACAGGAAATTGGACTACTATCTTACGAAATAAAATAGTTTTCTTAAGGAAGATTCAGAGGGAGAAAAGTGACCGTCATCAAATTTAGAAATCATTTATGTATCAACAAAGTCACACCTGGGCAAAATCGTTTGCCATCCATGTCATTTCTTCAAGAACAAAATCCCAATGACACCTCTTCCGCCCCTCCGTCAGTGTGGTACAAATTGATAACTCAGCAATCCTCTTATGCTTAGCCTGTTTGCCAGATAATGTTAACTGTTCAAAATTATGAAAAGGAAATGGATTTCCATTTATATTTCACAAGAAAAATCATAAATCAATAGTAATATGACATAATAACCTCTATAATCCGTGCCTCTTCCAAAATAAAATCTTCATGAGCTCCATTTACTGATTTTAATTTGCTAACAGAACAAGATAGAGGGTCAGGAGCGGGACAGGCTTTCTCTGACTGTTTAGACTCAGTTATTTCATGTTTAGAACAATCCACTGTAATCTGAACTCCGCCAGGACAACCTCTGCTGGGATCAGAATCATCACCCAACTCGTTGTCCACTTCTTTATCAGCTGCAGATATAGTGTGGATCTTTTGTTCCACCTCATCACTATTTGGGCATTTCATCTCATTTCTCATGTCAGAAGTTCCCTGTACTTCTTCCTCAATTTTGGACAAAGAACCACGGTTAGAGTTGTTTTGATGTACAGAAACATTCTTGTCACTGACCGTATTATCGGTCTCAACAGCCTTGGCCTCATTTTGTTCATTTTTCAATTTTTCAATATCTAAATTTTGTGTTCTATCAAGTTCTGACATTTGTTGTGTGACTCCATTAGTATCACGAAATTTACGAGTTATACAGGAAACACTGTCACAATTCACATCCAGACCAATACTGTTTTGGGTGCAAGAAGACTCTGAATGTAAACCTTTTACTCCAATTGCTGCAGTGCCATTCTGATCCACATTGCCATTTCTTTTTGAGTCACTGAACCCATTCAAATGAGCAGAACTGGTTTCATTCTCAGTTTTCCCCGTACCTTCAGATGGTAGAAATCCAGCAACACCCGCAATTACCTGTCCCTTTCCTTCAACAAAGAAACTTTCCCCAGGAATCATAACTACAGGAGTTTTATGAGCATCAATTTTTGAATCTTCGTGGTGTTGCTTATTCATTGAATTGTTGGACTCTAAAGCATCTAATCTATCGTCAAGCAGCTTACTTTTAGGTAAGTCAACTTTGGTTTCCAAAGCTTGTACACCATCAAGCTCCTTGGACTGCTTTTTGAAATTCTCCATCTGAGGAATTATATCACCATTTGAAGTTGCAACCTTCGGGTCAGAAGAAGATGGAACATTTTGGTCCATTCGATTGTTTATTTCGGATTTCAATCCCTTTGATTCTCTCAAATCCGCACGGACTTGTAAGGATAATCCATGCCCACCAGTACTCTGAAAAACATCCTTGGCACTTAATCTAGTTCCATCACGATTGGTCCTAGATCTGTTCCTCCTAGCATATGAATGAACAATAGCAGAATCTTCTGATTCCTTAATATTTGGAGTCCCATCCATTGGGGAAGATTGTTCTGACAGAGAAACATTATTCCTTCTACTAAAATGTTTCCTATCACGTTCAAGTAACTCATTATCACCGTTAAAATTATCAGCACTATTTGGCTCACATGATGCAGGGACCAATGGTCTACCACTGCTTTCAACAGAGTCTCCATGAGGTGAAGCAGTCAGCACAAAACTACCTTTAGCTTCACTGTATTAACACCATATAGAAAGGAAATAACAGGTGAATTTCAGAAGCATAGGTCAAACTACAATCCAATTAAACTCAGAAGCAAAGTGAATATACCTAGTTACAAATTGTTCTGCATGATGATCAGTGACTGATGTAGATTGGACACTAACTGAAGATGCATTCCCAAATTTGAAGTCTAAAGGGTTGCCACCCTGCAGGTAAGGAAAATTATAAAAGTTTTCACCATTAAATACTGTTGAAATTGAAATGGGGGAGTGACGTGCATACTTTCTCAAGAAATTCTAGCTCTCTTCTCCTTTCCTCCCGAACATCATATTCCTGTCTGTTTAAATAAAAAAAGAATCTTATTTATCAAGATTTAAAAATGATGCTACTTCCAATAATTTACAAGAGAGACAGAATTGCTGTGGAAGATGCACAAAAACAAGATGTCTACATTACCTAAGCTCTGCCTGAGCATTCTCAATTGCTGCACAACGTGGGGAGGTTTTAATACCAATACCAATGCCACCATCAACCACCCCTCCCATGGAATCAACCTCAGCATTTACTAGGAAAGGAGATCCTGAACCACATCCATGCATTCCTAGTCTGTTATCTACAAGCGTTTCCCTTCATGATTCAGAGAACTATCACATCAATCAAGCAGACATCAGAAAGAAAATCGATATTTAAACAAAGGATGAAAAATCACAATCCATTTCAACCTTCAATCAACTGAAAAAAACTTGCTTCATGAAAATAATACAAATCATTTTGTTTAAACCTTAAACAAGTTCAAAAACTATAACAAATACATATGGACAAATTAGAGGTTCAAAGATATCACAAGATCAATGACACATCAAATCAACCTTTTAGTAAAATTTCAGGGCATGGTTACTAAAATATAAAAAAAGCTAACATCAATAACCAACATAAATATATGTCTTACATGCAGAAAAACAACATAAATTTAAAAGAACAGAAGAATATCAGAGCACTATCCCAACCAACAACTTACCATGTCAAGGAAAATAACAGATCTGTAATTTCTCATCTATGCTTCAAGTTCATTATAAAGCCTTGTAATTAAAAATATATGTGGCATGTTTCAAGTTCATTACAAAGAAAGGAAAATTATCCATGGAAGGCAGCAAGTGTGCTGGACCACAGTATTACACAAAAAAAGTTAAGCAACTTAAATTCCAAGATCATCAATGTAACAAAACTAAATAATCTGGTTTCCCACTTTAACAACCAACCAAGTGAATAGATCATATCCTATAACCCATTCTCTTGCACGTCATACATCACGCAGTATAGTGGGGTGCCACTAGTCTTCCCAAGCAGAATAATTTTTTTGAATGTTTACGAAGCTGAGATACTGTGCTTACATTCATTGTGGTATACTAAAAAAACATATAGCAAAATTGCATGCACAGCAATGTGATGAGCACTAAAGGTGCACGTCTGAACACTCCAAAGAACAGTTGAGCTCAAACAGCTCAATTTTCCGGACAGGGGAATGCATCATCGGTAACACATGTCAGAGTCCAAAGCAATGCCCACACATAATAATTAATGACTGCACAACATCCAACACATGCAGTCACACATTAAGAATGTGGTCCATAAAAAAGAACGATACACACTCAAACGCCAATAAGTCCTTTCAAAGTCTCATGCAATCACTAGCTAAGGAAGAACTTCTAAACCCGATAGCTACCTAATCAAGGCACTAAAGGAGCATTCCATCCTGAAGCACCAAATCAAACCAAAAACAAAATTGAACACACGCTCATTGCACGAAAGGAGTAAAC
>JANSVB020000192.1:1805716-1820000 GCA_025504935.2 Erythroxylum haughtii
GACCTCATGTTATACTTGAGGTCACAAGTCTTTTACATGAATCACGTTATCTGTTAAATTCAGAGTAGGTATCATTTTCCGCGCCTTGTAATACACAACGCCCCTTCTTTCCCTCTTAGTTCGCAGTATAGCTGGGTCTTCGAACCTATTCAGTAGTATTGCCGACTCAGTACCAAGGAAGAAAGTATGTATCATGTTACTTGGAAGTTTCAAGACTGCCGATCGGTTAGAGATACAGCCCTGTATTCCTCTGAAAACACCCAATCTCATTATTTACACACAGATCTCAAGAACCATGGTTACCAATTCATCACAAATCGAACTCTGAAACAACTCCACCAGACTGACCGTCATGTATCATGCCTTCTTGAACCAGATATCCTGTAACGGTTCGGCCAAGCCCTATGTTCACTCCACTTAGGGCTCTACGCATTTACCGAACCAAACCTGTTGTTTCTTTGGAATCTCAGGAACAAACGGTCATCTGATGAAGACAATAGAGATCAACCAAGATTTCAGGGCTTGGTACTCCGTAGAGGGGGAGTTTCACTCCACAATCCCGTTGTGGAAATAGTCACCGGTGGTGATTGTTTGGCAGATACCGGCGTACCAGAAAATAAGGTCGATCTGTGGAGGGCCGATGTCAATACATTACTCGAAGTGGGCATGGTACGGTTATTTTCTGACAAGGAATGATATCAATAACAATATTTCATGACCAGAATAATCAATTACAATAGTAAACTTAAACAAGATAAGTTTCTGGGTTACTTCCAAGGTCATGGTGTCGGGATTTTGACTTGGGCTCTTCATATCCCGATCCCGAGAAACTGGACACATCCCGTACTCAGTCCCGATTTCCACTGATATACATTTGCACGGGATTCTGGCTGTGCCGAAGTATGGTACATATCCCGCGAAACTGTTTCATAATGTATTCTTTCACGATGCGAACTCGCCCGCTAAAGAAATTGGTAAAAGCCAACTTCGTACTGGGTCATTCTGTCAAGAATACTCCATACTCAGCGAACGTGGGTTCTCCGAGGGAGTCCGAATACGAGGTACAAGCGGACACATCCCGGCCGTGCATTTGGGGCGTCGATCATGGGCCAAAAAAAAAAAAAAACAAGAGACAGGGGCTGGATTGTATTTGAAAAGGGGCGACGATGGCGGTCGATCTTGGAGTGTGTGAAAGACAGCTAAAGATCGGCGGGGCCAACTTCGCCTTACGCAGGCATTTTCGATGATCAAATTCTCGTAAACTTAACATCATTAACAACAAAATCAACTAGATTAACATTTAATCACGTATAAATCCTTAAAAGGAAAGAAGAAGTTTTAGGAAGCAGAATCTAACGCAGAGGTGATCAAATAAAAAGAAAAAAGAAAAAAGGAAAGGAGAGGAAAGACAACTCGCTTGAAGATTTAGTTTGGGGGAAGGAGATTCAGTCAGAGGGAAGGAGAAATGGTATATAGAGTGAGGAGATTCTCTTACTAGCTATATAAAAAATACATTATATAAGAGTATTACTAAATTTCTTACCTCAAGATTGAAGAATATAATAGGGCTTCCTATTAATGAGTCTTAAAGTACTTTGTTCTAAAGGAGATTGTTAGGGGATAATAATTTATTGGCTCAAAAATTATCTAAGAGCTATAATAGGAAATTTTTCCTTAAGGATTATGTTATTAAATTGTACTTTTATTAGGGTTTTGGTTGGAGCTTTATTCTACATATCTTGGAAACATTTGAATTCTTTAAAAGTTAAGTAAAAAGGATGGATCAATGCATTTACATAACTTCTTTCTGTGTTATGGTGAATGGTGAACCAACCAATCTAATAAAAGGAGGAAAAGGGTTGAGACAAGGAGATCCAGTTTCTACTTATTTATTTACTTTGTGCATCGAATCACTTTACAAATTTTTGGCTTACAATATTAAGCATGATTTTAAAATTAAATTCCATAACAAATGTAAGAAGTTGAGAATCTATAACCTCTCCTTTGCTAATGATCTCATTTTTTCTCTCAAGGGTTGTTAACAAATTGATAAGGATTTCTTAGGAATCTTTATAAATAGAAACTAAATCTAGTTAATTGTTACAGTTGGATCTAGTCACCACTGAATGGTTATCTATTGTCTCAAGACTCTAAATTAAGGTTCCTCCATTCACCTATCTTGGTATATCAATCTAAAAAAAAGGCTTTGTTACAAAGACTATATTGTTTATTAAAGAAAATACATAAAAGAATCTCTAATTAGTATACAAGGCTTTTTTATTATAAAACAATTATAAATAATTAAGCCAACGCTTAATTCACTACACATTAACTAGTCTTTTCATATTTTCCTATCCCAAGGTTTGATCAAAACTAATAAAAGGTATGTTTAGAAGATTCTTTTTCTCAAGAATCTCTAGTAGCAAACCATCAACCAAGATAAAATGGGAAGAAGTTTGCATGTTAAATATAAAGAGAGGCCTTAGCATCCATCCTTTAAAGCTAATCAACAAAGCACTATGGGATCCTTATAAACAAAGAGGTTCTATGGCTTAAATAGATCCATAAATACTTCTTCTTAAGAAGTACTTTTTAGGAACTGAAAATTAAGTCAACTTCTTGATTTATGTCTTAAATTTTAAATTAGAGAAGCTACTTTATAAAGGCATCAAATGCATAGTTACAAATGAAGAATCTATATCACTTTGTTTTGAAAATTTGTGTAATTTATGCCCCTAAATAATACCAACTTTTTTCCAATTTAGTACACCTTTTACCTAAAAGTTGATAGTGTGTATCGAGAACACTGCAAAGTTTACCTAATTCTGCATACTAAAATTTGTAGTTGTGGTGAGTTAGGATTGTATCCAAAGGGAATGTTCAATTAATTTCTGTAATGAAAAAATTGATGCAAAGGACATAAAAAGGGGGTTTTAGGTTTTACGCAATTAAGAAAATAAACTAACAACTTTAAACTAACAAGAATAAATGAAAGAAAATGGTTGAAAATGATAACAATGATGAATATGTGTGAAACTTGATTCTTGGTTCAATATAGACCTACATAAGATTAAACATATTTCATTGTTATAATGCTTTCACCTCTCTCTTAAAACTATTAGTCGTAGACTAACAACAAGCTGTGTTAATCCTAGTTTTCCTTTAGGTCATGTTTAATTAAGATACGATCGTTAATTAAAATTAAGCCCTAGGATACAATCTCTAGATTCAATTTGTTAACCACATTACGAAATGAAAAACAGAATAATTTAAGCAACAACCACACAAGCTCGAGTCATTTAAGCTGGGCTATGTTATCCCTAATGATTAAGAATAATTACTTACTACATATGAAACAAAATAAAACAATTACGAATTGTATTAACAATTCTAGCTATGGGTTCACAATATAAACAATCTAATGACGACGAGAATATTATAATCTATACACGAATACACAAATTAATTAGACAAAGGATAATGTAAACAATTTTGAGAGAGAGATCCAACAATAAACAAATATAAGATAAGCTTAACTGTGCATCATGTTGGGTTTCGATCATCCATCACATGCATCAACTATCAAAATTCATAACGAAAAATAAAACGAAACCCAAAATATATAGGATCAAACATTTGTCATTAGATGTTGTAAATCAAAACATGAGCTTAAGATGTGTACCTTAAAATCTCCTTCATTCTTTCTTGTCTTCACTCTTCGGGTTATCGTAAACCACAACATATAAAGGAGGAAGTCTCTATTGATATCCATACAAAGAGCAAAACCTAAAACCTCTTAGGAAGAATGGCTAGAACATACTCAAATTGCTAGCTTTGTGGTGTGTTCTTTGAGAGAGTATTTTAGAAGGTGGTATATAATTCACAAAAGACACTTTGTTTTCTTGCAATTTTTGCACGAAGATGGAATGCCTTTGACACCCTTTGGCCTCCCTCTAACCCTAACATCAATAGAGAGTTAGTGGGAATTAAGTGGCTTTTAATCCTACTTAATATAGCACGAAAACATTCACCTCTTCTTCAAAGGGTAATTTTGTCATCTTGCTTATTTAAGGATAATTTTGTCATCTTACCTAAAAAGAAAGATTCACATTTGTCATATGATTCACAATTAAATGATCCTAAACTACCACACTTTTGTAGCTTAGTCATGCATCTGTCATATCTTAGATCCCAACCCAAAACCATTTTACCCATTCTTCACATCTCCAATACGTGTGACCCAATAGGTTCTTGGTTATGTTGGTCACTTGAATTAACACTTAATTCAAGCAAGTCATGAGCGGTATCTAACAACACTTAATGACCCCCTATTGATTGAAAAATCAGTGGTTTGACTACAAACACTTCCACAGACAATGTTCCGTGCAATTCATCCTTTCACCATTCTATACCCCATTTAGTTCAAAGTATAGTTAAGTGTCAGCTCCCACTAGACTGACTATGTCACATCTAGCCCAAATAATGTTAGTTCTTGTCCCCAAGGCTCATTACTCAATTAGATATGTCACTAAAGACTATCTTCATGACATTTTTAATCTGGTCAGAGATTCCCGAGTAATAATCTTGACAAGAGGCCGTAGGTATCAGCTCCTCCCATTAGGAGTGGTGAATCCTTTATTGGCTACTCAATTACCTTTAAATACCTCAAGCTTTACCCAATTACCACCCTATGAGTAACCTTTGAGAGGCAACGAGGAATGGAGTCAATGTATAGGATCAGTATCCCAGATCTCTTTGTCTTTATCCTCCTTATTCAACTTTGCTAACCTGCTAGGAAAATGTAGAGGATTAGTCTTTTCAAAAATTGGGAATTCAATGTTTACCTTTGAGCTTAATGGCATATCCCTTTCTTCTTTGATCTCCCTCAATGTCTTCTTCATTAGCAATCCCTTGAGTAATGTTTTTAGGGTCTTCAAGCTTCCTACCACTCCTTAAGGTGATTGTACTAACATTCTTCACATTCATCTCGATTGTGATAGCATCCTTACTACCATCTGATCCATTTGGTGTTCCAAGTTTTGGAAGCTCAATTTTACTTCCTGCTGAAGTTTTAGAGTGTTATTAGCATTGGAATTAATTAAATTTTATAATGATGTACATGAATCCGAGGAAGAATCTTGTGGTCTTGGTTGGAATTGCTGTGGTCCTTATGTCCGATTTGGGAAATAATTTTGCTATCTATTCCCTCCGTAATTCAAGTTGGGATGATACTTCTAGCCTAGGTTATAAATCTGAGAGTATAGGTTATACTGGTTAAGATAATTCCCTCCTGGAGCATTCACGTACTCCATACTTTCCTCTTGCAACGTCGAGCACTCATCAGTCAAATGGCTTGTATTTGCACATTTTTATATGCCTTTACCTGTGCTTGTCCAACTGCAAAAAAAAAGATCTCTCATCTAAACATTATTCGATGGATGAAGTATATATCTCATTCACACGATGAACATCATTGTGAGTGTTAGATTGTTGATTGTTAGCGGCCATTCTCTCAATTAAAATACGAGCCTCCATAAGAATCTTTTCATATAATGCTCCATCGCTCGTTGCATCAACCAAAATCCTCTTCATAGGCAACAATCCCTCGTAGAAATACTGGATAAGGAGTTGTATGAGTATGTTATGATGGGGATAGCTGGCGTATAACTTCTTAAGCACTCCAAATACTCATAAATAGACTCTCCATTATGTTGCTTTATGCCACAGATTTCCTTCCGAATACTTGTTGTCTTTAATGCTGGAAAATATTTTTCCATGAATAGCTGCTTCATCTTTATCAATGTATTTACACTCACAATAGGTAGATCAAACAACCAGTCCTTTACTGCATCTTTAAATGAGAATGGAAAAGCCCTCAACATGATTTGCTCATCTGTCACCCCTGGAGGCTTCATGCTTAAACAAACCACATTGAGCTCCTTGAGATGCTTATAACCATCGTCATCTACAAGGCCATGAAAATTAGACAACAAATGTATTAATCCTGACTTAAGTTAAAAGGTAACATGCTCAGCAAAATTAAGAAATGTCATGCATAAGGGTCTTTGGGTTAAGTCCAATGTAGTCAACTCTCGTAGTGTTCTTGGATTTGCCATTGTTTTTTTGAATTTAAATACTTGTTATAATGCTAGAGTTGTTCTTGCTTTCGTTCATAACCTCCACAGTGTCCTTTCAATTTCCATATCAAGTTGCTCAGGTTCTCCATTGGTAGATCTCGGCAATACCATACATTAACACTAACAAACATTTAAACTTAATAACTAATGAAAAAATACAAATATATACACAAGACACCAACTAAAATAAAAAACAAAAATGAAATTAACACACTCTATGGCAACGATGCCAAAATTTAATAGCATGTGTCGAGTGCAATACAAAATTTACCTAACTTTGTACACTAAAATTTGTAGTTATAGTGAGTTAGGATCATATCTAAAGGGAATGTTTGGTTAATTTTCGTAATGAAAATAATTGATACAAAGGAAATAAAATGGGGGGTTTTGGGTTTTACGCAATTAAGAAAATATAGTAAAATTAAACTAACTAGAACAAATCAAAGAAAACAATTAAAAATGATAAAAGTGATGAATATATAAGAAACTCGATTCTCGGATCAATCTTAACATACATATGATTAAACATATCTCATTATTATAATGCTTTCACCTCTCTCTAAGAACTATTGATCGTAGACTAAAATCAAGCTCTGTTAATCTTGATTTTCTTTTAGGTAGTATTTAATTAAGATACAATTGTTAATTAAACATAACTACCGAATAACCTAGGATACAATCTCTTGATTAATTTTGGAAATGGCATTACAAAATTGAAATGCAAAAGACACATAAATCACATGTCAGGATCAGGTTTTTCATGGGTTTAGTTTTAGGTTTCATGCTTGGAACATTTTTTTTTTGGCGAAGTCAGTCAAGTCATAAATGACCAATTGCCCATCCTACCTCCTCTAAGTTCTTGACAGCCCATCTTTGTCTCATTAGAGTCTTTCAGTGGCATGTTTTGATTTTCTTCCCCACCCCAATTCGGAAGGAATTGGGCCACTATGCAGGATAGATCATTGATAAACAAATAAAATAAGTCAAGCAACGAATGAAAGAGGGCGAACGAGGCCTTTGCCAAAATAAAATTCACATGATAAAGGGTGGATCATTTATCATATGAATTTTATCAATAGACCAATCTAAGAAACAACCATATAATCTTGGGTCATTTAACCTAGGCTACATTATCCCTAATGATTAAGAACCATTAGTTGCTATATACGAAACCAAATATAACAATTATAGAGTGAAATAACGATTCTAGCAATGGGTTTACAATATAAACAATCTAACAACAATGAGAATATGATTATCCATATATGAATACCCAAATTGATTAAGCAAAGAATAATGCAAACAATTTTGAGAGAGAGATCAAACATTAAACAAAGATAAGATAAGCTTAACCGTGCATCGTAGGCATCAATTTCATCTCTAAACTAGTTTTGAAAAGTTAGCCTTCCATATTATCCTTCAAGCTCTAAGCATTAGCCATCATATCCTTTGTTGTTCTTCAAAGCCGAGAGAAAACAAATAAAAATGCTTCAATCTACTTTTATCCTGAATGTCTTCTTTCAGCCATCACAAACATTATCCTTTATAGTAAAAAAACGAGGTTTAAATAGGACAGCTGCCCTTTCTCAAGCCCGTGAGTGACTTATCACAGGTGTGACATGCTTTTCACACCCGTACTGGAATAGGAGTGAGAGAGTGTCTCACACCCATTCATACCATACACAGGTGAGAGAAGAGATCTCACGCCTATGCATACTATGCTTCGGCTGTAAGATGCTTCTAGCTTTGTTCTTCATTTTCGCATTATTTCTTAGCTCTTTTTCTTTTAATTCTTTTCTTTCAGACATCACATTACCCTTTATACTTAAAAACTACATTTAAATTGGACAACTGTCCCTTCTCATGCTTGTGAGTGACTTCTTACAAGTGTGAGAAATGCCTCACAGGTGTGACATGATTTGTTACACCTGTGGGTAGCTTCTCACAGCCGTGAGAATCATGGAATATGCGTGAGAGAGTGTCTCATGCCCATGCACACGATGGTGTGGCCATGAGATGCTTCTAGCTTTTTTCTTCCCTTTCACACTCTTTCTTGTATGTTCTTCTTTTAATCCTCTTCTGCTTCTTTCTCCATGAATCAATAAAGTATAGGAATTGAGAAGATGACTTCAATGAATATACTTTCAGGTCATTTTTAGCTCCTTCACTTCTAAAATGTAGCTAAAATCAAATATGGGCTAAAGTGAGTATCCTGGGAATTTATAAGGCACTAATCGCTAAGTGTAGTAGATCTAATGAATCAACATTTAGGAACATATCAAAATCTCTAAGGTTAAAATAATTATCAAGAATAATGACGTTTAGTAGCTTTGATCTTCATATTCTTGATCATATCCTTAAACAAAGTCTAAAGAAAATATATGTTTGGTTAATGCTTTCTTCTAGTAAGTTCGCTAATAACTCCTATAAAGATCTATTTACAATCTAGGGTTACCTACTTGAAATGAAAAAAAGAACTATCGTAGAAGTGTTAGTTACATGTTAATAATGGATGAATAAAGACTTGCTATCCTAGATAGACTGAGTTTCCTCAATTTTCCTCCAATTTGTAGGCTATGAAAAATACATCTTGAATATTGAATGCACTTCTTCTTTAATTGTTCTTTCTCATTGGGTTTTTGGAATACAATATAGTCCCTCTACAAATTAAAAGTTACTAATTCTAAGCATATTCGTATCCTTGATTGGTTTAGTAAAGTCAGGATGTCAAGCAACGAAAATTAACTATAAAATAACTATCATAAGTGCTTTATTCATTATCCATTTATTTATGAATACTTATTGATTATTTTTTATGTTACTATTGAGCAAGTTTTACAATTTATAAAATCCTCAATAATCCATAAATGCACGAGTCGTACTTTGTAGTATTGAAGGGTCGATCCAATAAGGAGGGTACTAGCCTAATCCTAAGTTATCTAAGGCTAAAAAAAGAATAAAAAGAAATAAAAACTACATAAGCGAATACGAGAAATTAATTTAAGAATTGTAAAGAGAAAATTTCAACAAAACATAATTAAACTTCATAGTCATACAGATCACATTGGAAATATGTCAAAAGAGTTAATCAAGTTATAAGAGAGGGGATTTCACATTTCATTAATGCTAGTCTAGCCATTTATCTGTTTATGGGGTGTCAATTCTAGATGATCGTAGGGTTAATTACTCTCTCTCTCGTTATAACCATTAAACCCTAAATTGTAAACCCTAATTAAATTATAAAACTTTTAATCTCTCAATTCATAAATTACCCACAATTGTAGTTAGTTCTAAAGCTCTCTAATAAACAATCAGATCTTGTATAGGATCTCTCTTCATGAAATTGCCGACTAGATTGATTAAGTGGTCAATTAGATTGCCTAACTTTTATTAATCTGATTTAATCATTTTTATCTAACTCACCATCTCGGTTTGTTACTGAAACATGAAAATTCATTAATCAATCACAGCACCCAAACCAATAAACACATAAATAACTAAATCAACATTTACTCAAACTAAAATGTCAAGGAGAGTTTAGAACATTATCAACAACCTAAAATCCATTTCCATACAATCTCTCAACTTTATACATTTAATTGAAAAAGGAAATGAAGAGAAAATGGAACCTAGGCTAGATAAATCGGGAAGGTAACAGTGTCAGGATACCACCTGATTCAGGGAGCAGTTGTTTCAGGATCTACTTCTTCTTCCTCCTTCTTCCTCTTCTTCCTCTCCCTCTCTCTTCTTTTTCTCTCTCTTTAGGGTTTCTAAAAGTTGTTAAATGTAAAGCTCCTCTTTCTCTCCTCTTGTTGTTCTTTAAATAGTCTTTTATGCTTTGGGTAACCCTAAGGTTTTTCGAGGTCTAAAAGATCTAAAAAGTCCCTCAAAACGTGAAGTTCGTAATTATCCGTGTGTCTACCTGATGTAGGCCATGATCGTGGCTCACATCTGAGCCTTCTGTCACGATCATAGCATGCCTGCCATGATCGTGGGCCTGTGTTATGGCTCAGGTTCCCTTTGAAACTCCTCCATTCTTCTATATTGACCTTGAAACACTAGAAAACACATCAAGGTTCCTTAAAAATATAATATTTAAGCTCAAAAACTTGTACTAACCCATAAAACACTTCAAACTCAAATAATTAACAAACTAACACAATTCTAACCAAAACACATATTAAATGATCGAATTAATAACTATACACATAGCAAACTATTCCCTAAAACACGATGCAATTTACACTTATCAAATGCATATAAGATACTTATTTGGTTTATATTTTGATTTAGGTGTAAGTTAGAGGAAAAAAAATCAAAATGAGATAAATTTGCATCCTTAGTGTTGTTATACTAATATTTGGTCTTATTCACCTTCATAAGCCAAAAAAAGAGATGAGTTAGGGTGAAAATGGGACACATAATAGAGGAATTAAAGTCATTATAACTTACAAGGTAATTTATGGGACTGTGTAAGTCACTGAAAATATGTGTAAACTTAAAGACATTGTTTCAACCATGTATGTGGCCTACACGTTCATGTATCTTTCCTTTGTATCTAACTGTGAAAGTACAATCTTGTGAGTTACATTTTCATGTATCTTTCCTTTGTATCTAACTGTGAAAGTACAACTTTGTGATTTCTAGAAAGTTGACATTCACAGTCACCTACATACCCATGTAGCTAATTGTGTCTAATGACACAACCCTAATTTTGCAATATAAAAGGGTAATTTAGAGTCCAATCAAGGCATGTACAAATTGGAGACACAAAATGATGCATATTTCTTTAATTTTTTTGAGTTATAAGTAGCTAATCATCTTCTTCCCTATTCAAGGGGAATATTGTAACATTCCGTTACCCATGTTAAGGCTAGAATAACAAGTTATGAGAAATCACTGAGAAATTAGGAAAATTTACATTTTGCATAAGTTAAGTGTGACATGCACAATTTTGCACATTAATATGTCTGTACATGCATTCATTGACATTTTTTAGTATAATTGGATTGAGTTGTGATTATTGAAAATTCTTTAGAATTTGAATTGTATTTATATTGGAAATATTATTAATTAGCGAAATTGTAATATGTTTTAATTTTGGTGGTTTTAGGATTTATTTTCAGAAATTATAGAGAATTATAGAAATTTATGGGAAAAATATGAATTAACGATGATTGGAGATAGTTAGATTGTAAAGATCAGACTAAAGGAATTAGTCAAGGAAGAAACTAAGTTAGAACTTAGACCTTAGGAAAGTGACAAGTGTCACTTAATAAGTTGCCTTTATAATTTTTGTCTGATAGTGAGTTAAGATACCAGAGAGTAAATAGAACTAAGTTATATGTCTAAGTCCCTTCTTCATAGTCACCTTCTTCAAATTTTCTTCAAACACACAGAGTTTTCCATCACAATCCTTCGGAGGGATTTCTTTACTTTTACTTTTTCCTAAGCCAACCTTACCTTGCAAGTGGTTTCTTCTGCTTTAAGAAAAACCAGAAGTTGGTTAGTGTTCATAGTGGTTTACGCAATTTTGTATGGAGTTAGGGCTTAAAGATAGTTAAAGATTTTGCAGTTTTCAACAAGGAAGTAGTGAATAAATTTATTAGAGTTGTGGATTTTTAAAATAAAGTTGATGAATTTATTGTCAGTGCATGATCATGGAATTTACATATATTTATATTCATGAACACTGTGTTAATGGAATCAAAATTGTGGATATGGCGTTATTTAGTTTTTGATGAATTGGTAGTGATCAGGTGTTTTGGAAAGGGTTCTTGGAGTTGAAATAGCAATGAAATGATGTATAGGATTAGTGTAGAGAATTAGATATGCAAAGGTTATATGCTCTATTTCTTCACTATGCATGTATGAATATATAGGTGTTTATACGTGAGTTGATGAAAACTTAGAGATGATCAAGAAAATGGTTTTTGAGTTGAGGAGTAACTATAAAATGATGGTTTGAGATGGGAATGAGTGTTTAAATGAAAATTGAGAGGAAACATGGAGATTGAGAATGAAAGTTGGAAATGTAGAAAGTTGACAGAGTATGAATAGGTTGATTATGAATTCTTGGCTTTTGATGATTTTTTATTGAACTTGTATATTTTGGAGGAGTACAAAATTATGGTGAATGAGTTTATTGAAATGGAGTAGAAAAACTAGAAATAAAAATTTGAAATGTTGGTTTTTGAAAATTGGAAGTCTGAAAATTCTGGGAATGAATGATAGGAGAGAGTTGAATTATCAATCTGATCTTCCATGAATTTTCTATGTTTATCTATGAAGATTTTGATAAAATTGTCTTCATGAAAGTTTATATCTTTCTTTTAAATTTCCATTGATATAAAGTTTACAAATTTTGGAGTTCTAGATCAAAGGTTATGGAGTTTTGAAGTTGAGATGTCGGTGGAGAAGAAGAAGTGGAATTTCACCGTCGTGAGTTAAGTGGAAAAGCATCATCGTGCTTTGAAATCTTAGGCAAAAGGCACCATCATGCAAAAGCATGATGGTGACTTTGGGGTATAGTGAATTTGTACCCTTGTGCTTAAGCATGATCGTGCATTTGAGATTTTCTTTTTTACTAAATAGCCTTGATTTTTTTTATCATAACTTCTTCTCTAGACATCCAAATGACTTGATTCTTGAACCATTGGATTCTTAAACAATTTGTCTACCTCTACAAAAAAATTTAGCATTCTTAATTTTTTTTGAAAAAGATTGATTGAATGAATGTGAGAGAATCTAATGGAATGGTATGAACTGGTGTTCTTTTACTGAACATACTTCAGTGTTTTGATTATATTTGGACCTGTAGGATTCCAAATGAGATTATTTTTAATTTGGATTAAACTAGATTAATAAGGTTACAAATAATATGAAGAAATCAAATTGTGATTCAATCTCTAAGATGTTTAATTTCTGGATGGAAGTAGTGTATAGTATACTGTTTTTGAATATGAACAGCCCGAAAATGTTTGTGGCTTATCTTCCAAATTACTGAGCCAAATTGAGTGATTTTAGTGTCAATAAAAACGTAATACATAAAGGAACACTTTTCTAGAAAATAGTATGACAAAATTACATTAGTTTCACTTTCTAATTGAATGTGAATAGTGGACCCGAAAGTATGTCTTGGAAAAATCTGAAAGTAAATCAATGAGAAATGAATTGTGATTTTAATGGTTTTAGTGAGGTATAAACCTAAGTATAAATTATACTTAGATGAGTTTTGATATGAGAATGATTTTGTGATGAAATTGATGGAATGATACCCGGCATTTTCATGAACATACATTGTACATAATTCATTTCATTCATGTGCATTGTTAAACACTTATAATTGTGCAAATTGTGAGATATGTGTATGTTATTTGATTTAGAGGAGCAATTGGAACGTCAAGCTCCAGAAGTTGACAGCATTTCCAGGCTTTAACTTCGGGAGCATACTGTAAGTAGACCTAAATGGTCTCATTTCATTGTTTATTCTTTTTTGAATTTTTGTATTGATTGTGTTGGTTTTCGAAAAGGAGGTTCGATGAATGTGATATATAAATAAAATATTAAAGTGCTCATTGAATTTGAATTGGACGGAATAAGTTTTTTTGACTTAAGTGTTGAATGCCGGACTAAGGTCCAATGACAATGTGAATGAGATGTGATAGTAAATATGATTGTGTGTTATTGAGCATTTTCAATCGACTGAATATTATGATGCATTTCATTACATGAATGCATGAAACATAATGGCAGTTGTGATCAGAGTAGTCACCGATCAGAGCTTAAAGCTCAACGAGTGAAAAAGAGTCTCGAGCTCAAAAGTAATTAAGAGCCTAAGGCTCACTATGTAAAATAAGCCTTGTATCCCCCAAGCAGATAAGGGACAGTTAGTAATGAGCCCGGTATCTAATAGATACGGGACAATTTAGGCACTCGGTCACAACAAAGTAACAAATGAAAAGTGAGTCCTATGTTCACTACATATGCATAATATGAATGATTAAATTGTATTGAATATGAAATGTGAAATGAAGTGAATGTGAATTATGTGCTTTGTGATTGGGTGAGCCATCGATGATGGTCACTCATTGAGTTCGCAAAACTCACCCAAAATTTGCAAATATTTTTCAGGACTCAGAAGAATA
>JANSVB020000192.1:1967013-1987032 GCA_025504935.2 Erythroxylum haughtii
GACAATACCTGGAGTGCTGGCGGTAGAGGTCGGGCTCTACTGTAGTGGTCGCGTGGCCCAAGTTCACGGACCCTACAGTTAGCCCTTGATAAATAGCTTCAAATAGTCCCCTTATATGCATAAAAATACTTTAACATTATTTTCTCTAAATATAAAAAACCAAACGACATAAAATCACAATGTCCTATACTAAAAGATGGTGTCAAATATGAAAAAGCTCAAAAGAAGAAAGAGAAGAAGGATAAACGAAAGAAGAAATTTCAAAGCCTAAGTTTGGGAAGACATGAATGAATCAAAAAATGAGCAATTAGATGGAGAGATAGCGAGCACATGCTTTATCGCTATGACCAATGATGAGGTAACATCCAACTCCAATTTGTATGATAGTGATAGGGATTTGACATATGACAAACTAGTCAAAATTTTGGATATCATCAGTAAAAGAAGGGAGAAATTATCTTCCAAAATCAAGGAAGCTCAAAAATAGTTAGATGTATGCATGAATTAGAATGTAAAGTGAAATTGTATAATATTAAAACATAAAAAAACGATTATTAATGACATGTATGCATTAGACACATCAAAGCATGAAAAGGAGACATTGAAAAGGAGAGCAATATTCTCAAGGATTCATTTTCCAATTCATTGAAGGGAATGAAAAACTAAAAAAAAACTAGGACCTTAAAATAATTCCAATAATAAGCATGGAATAGGATGCAACTATAAAAGTGAAACCAATACTAGAAACACTGTAAAAGAGAAACCAATACTAGAAACATGTTGGTAAAGGGAAAATGTTTATATAGCAAAGAATAATTTCCTAATGTTAGAAATAAGTATGGAGCATCTACATCTAAGAAAATGCACGCACTTGCGATATCCATTAAGACTGATTACAAAGAAAGTAGCAAGCTTTCATATATGGATATAATCTACCCATAAGGTTTGATACTCTCAAGGTAAGAATAAGTATAACTTCTTTGATAACATGTTAATCCATTCACACCCTTTTAGGCTTCATAGAAACCTATATCAAGCTTTCATTCATAGTATGCATCATACTTCTAATCATGATAAGCATTTCACTATCCTAAAAGAACTCTCAACATCTTTGAAAAATTTCTCATTATGCATACTCACATAATAGACTAAGCAATGCATTTATGCATCATCATTACCTTGATAATATGGCATGTCATTTTTGAAGTAAGTATGGACATATTGATAGATTTTATTTTCTCAAACAAAGAATGGGAAGCAATCCTTTGAAATTGACGAATAAAAAGATGAAGTTTGATAATCAAGGAACTAAGCTCATTTAGGTTCCTTAAACATATTAATTACCTTATGTTATAGGGCTATTAGAAAAGAAAGAGAAAATGGTAAATAGTAGATATGGTAGCATTATTTTTCAAGAGTTTATGCTTTTTATCTTGATAAATCTAACCTTTTTTTCCTAAAAAACGTCTTAAAGATGCTATTATAGCATGCCAAAAAATTAGCCATAATTAATAACCTCCAAGAGTTTTCAAAAGGGCCAAATTTAAAACCAAGTTTAGATGAAAAAAGGATGAAATGCATCTAATGATTTGAAATTAAAAAAGAAATGTCATCTGAATCATATTATAAGTAATGTTTAACAAGAGGTAATTATTAATATATGCTTTAGAAACTTGTCACATTTGCTTTTATCTGAGTATAAATACTTAGTGTTGAATGTTTTAGAGAATTGGATAATCTATGTGATTAAAGTCTCTTTTAATGCTTATAGTGGTTTTTAATTGTCATTTTCATGAACTATTAAGGGTTTTTAATGTTCATAGTTTTGTTTTAAGGCAGATTTTAGAGCCACCAGGATATACTGGTTGACTAATGCCTTAGTGAAGCTGACTAGTGTCCTAAAAGAATAACCACCAAGATCCAGTGTAGGATCTGATCCAATGTATAATCAAAGACAAAGAATTGCTCACATTTATACAACCACCATTTGACATGTTCCCCACTAGATGTAGGAAATTCAATCTAATCTAATATATGATCAAAGACAAAGAATTGCTAATTCTTACACAACCACAATTTGACATATTCCCTATTAAATGTAGGAAATTCAATCTTACTTAATCTTGTTGGGCTATGTATCCTTCCCTCTCTTGAGGGTCTCTAGTACATGCTCCTATTTATTCCTAGCTATAAAAAAATGGATTTTCCTTATTCCATGCCAAACTTTTGCATCAGTTGAGTAATATGGATTTAAGCTTAATCATCTCCTTCTTTTTCTTGTCAATCTTATTTTGGGTATCTAATAAAGTATTTTTGCTCCTAGCTTTTCGCCTATTAAACTTCTAACATTTTCCTTAATTTTCCATAACTTTGCTTCTCGAGTTTGTTTGATAAAATTTGGACCCAAAAGGAATCATATACAAGAATTATAGTATCATGAGAGAAACAGAGAGAGAGAAATTCAAGAGAGAATGGGAAGAAACTATTTATGTTATATTACCTAAGTAGTTCATTGCACAACTACTTTTTAGAAGGAAAAATAACCACTAAGTCAAGGATGCATGTCTTGGTTATTAGCTCCAAACATTTATTAATATGGTGCGTTTTACGTAAAAGAGAACTATTTATGTTAGGTTTTTTGGGTCCTTTTTCATTTATGAGCCCCTTACTAAATTTATCTCGTTTCAATATGGAATTCTCACTCACACTTGAAATCCCAACATTGAGTAATTGACAAGGAAACAATATCGTGATAAAAGGGTGAAAAAATCTCATAAAAGAGTAAATAGAATATGAAATCATAAACTCTCCATAGAAACGAGGTAATTTTTTTATGTTTTAGATGGAACAAAATATTTTTCTATAGTTGTTATAGCCAACCTCAAAAATAAATAAGCAAATTGATTTGAGACAAAAATGGGTAAGTTAGATTAAAAATAAATTGGAAAATGAGTCAATTATTAACAATTATGATTTTCTGAATAATTTTTATTAACTTAAATTAATTTTAAATATATTATACGAAGAATGGAAACCATAATTGAAATGATTGATAGTGACTTATGTTAAACTATTTAGCAAAACAATATTGTACGTTAAAAGTAATTAAATTAATAAATATAGTCACTTCTTTAAAATTATCAATACTCTTTTTGTCTCTACATAATAGATCAAATAAATAAACTAACCATGTTGATTAGTACTTTAATTCCACTCTATATCAGTAGCTTTACATTTAAGTTAGCAGCTACCGTAGCCTCCTACTTCCTAGTCAGAATGTATGCTTCTTGGAGGATAAGGGGATACAATAATTTCACTATCAAAATGTATGCTTCTTAGAGGATAAGGGGATACAGTAATTTCACTATCATCTAGAATAATGATTGAATTTTACAAAATATTTTGCACTAACCTTCCCATTTCAACTCCTAAAAGTTTCAACAGGATCTTAGAAAATTTGATCATCTAAGAGTTTCTTAAAGGGTAGCAACAAATTTACTCCATATAATTGGTTCCACCCTAGTCTAATTCCACAGATAGATTTGATACCATTCATGTCATTGCTCCAAAAAATGTATCATCACCATTCATACCTTCAAGTGATCTAGTGTATGATCAAAGAGAAAGAATATCTCACATTTATACAACCACAATTTGACATGTTCCTCGTCAATTATAGGAAATTCAATCTTAGTCTTTATTAGTGCTTATATAGAGGGACTTTTGATACTAGTTGTTATTTATTTTTGGCTACCAAGAATGGATGTTCCTTATTCCACGCCAAACTTCTACATCAATTGTGTAAACATGCTTTAATCTTAATTGTTTCTTTCCCTCTCTTGAGGGACTCCTAATTCCTGTTCCTATTTATTATTTTCTACAAAAAAATGGATGTTCCTTGTTCTATAGTAAACTTCTACATCAATCGAGTAAATATGGCCTTAAGCTCAATCATCTCCTTCTCTTTCTTATTGGTCCCATTTTAGGTATCTAACAAAAAACTTTTACTCCTAGCCTGTATTTATCTCAAACTCCTGATATTTTCCTTAATTTAGCATAACTTTGCTCTTTGAGTTTATTCCACCATAATTATATTGGTTAAGGATTGAAAGCTCTTATACCAATTTGTTTTGTAAAATTTGAAGTCAAAAGGAATCATACTCAAACAAGAATTATAGTATCAAAAGAGAAATAAGAGAGAGAAAATTAGTGAGAAATTGGAAAAAACTAATTATGTTAAATTGTCAGAGTAGTTTGTTACATAGTGGTTACTTAAAGTACAACCACTAAATCAAGGATATATTACTATATGATATTTTATTACACGTGTTTTAAATCGCAAGTGCACGATATAGCTATAGCTAACACTAACGAGTACGGGTCGATCCCATTATGATTACAAGTACTAGTATTAACCTTTTTTTTCTATTATCTAATCGAAAAATAAGATGATGATTTAATTTTAAACTAAATTGAACTAGCATTCAACATAATAATAAACTAGAATGTAGATAACATAATGATTAAACAATATCATATAGCTAGCCCTTAGGTTATGAATCCCCCTAAAATCTCTTAAGTATTAACCTTTTATCATGCAATTCAATTATTGATTATTGGGCCACAAAATTTTTTATTTTATTTTAATATCTTTCTCAAGACAATTAACAATTAATCCTCAATTGATTAACTGAAACCTCTTTCTAGCCTTAAGATCATGTTACTCGATTTGTTAATTTCTCTATTAGGTTTGACACTAATTCAGAGGAATTATGTTGACCTACCTCTACGTTTGTATGAAGCCTTTACTAATTATTATAGATCTATTCATAAAAAAGTTTTCTTAATCTTAACAATATGAAATCAAACATTGAACTAATATCTTAAACATTAATTCAAAATAAAAACATATAACTGAATCCCAGTTAATCAACCAATTAAATTGCATTAAATAAAATATTAATTCACATTATCCATCCCTACTTATGGTTCATCATACCTAGGATCTAAATTAACTTAGTTCCTAAACATAGAAAACGAAAAAAACATCAAACATTCAAAAAAAGCATTAAAAAGAAAATAATATGTTATCTATATTCCATTTTATATAATGAAATCCTTTTTGAAACTTTGATGAAAGACTGCTCCCTATCAGATCTCTTAGAGTAATCTTCATGTTTTCCTCGTCCTAGGTTTAGAATTTCGTCTTTTGCTATAAATCTGGTCTCTAACTATAACTTTAGTTGCCTCCCCCTTGTCGTCTCTTCATAATTGCCTTTTACATTTCAAAATTATGGTTTCTAGATTATACGCAGTCATTTGCACGATCATATGAGTGACTGTGTATGTCAAAAACTATTTGTAATTGTGATTTTACATGTTCTTAATATCTTACCTAGGTATGGAATATGGTTACATACGTTACTTACACGAGTGTAAATCCTTACACGGGCAAAAACAATCTTCAAAGTTTTACATTGTTAGCTCGAAGATTATGATTACTGATTTTGATGAAATCTGTATAATATTTCAAAATTCAAATTAGATTTATTTCTTTGTATAATTAGTGGTCTTATTCTCAAAAGGAAATAAAATCCTAAGAAATACATTTTTTTTCTTGCAGGAACCTTCATTATGAACTTACCTTATTAGAAATGGTTTATTCGAAAGGATCTTACTAACTATAAAGGACGTATATTAGCCATATGATTACTGAAAGATTTTTTTTGCAAAAATAACGTAGAAGTTATTTAGATCTAGTTGACTAAGGATACAAGATGAAGCAACGACTAGTTTAAGAAATTGACTATTTAAAGAAGAGCCAATGCAATTTTGATTAAAAAATGAAACGATATAGAAGCCTGCGAAGCTATATTGTCAACAACATATACATTCTTGAAAGTGATATCTTTGTCAAAAATTCTCTTGTGCATTAGAAAGTGAAATTTTGTTGATAGAGATTACTGAAGATGATATCGAGCAAACTTCACTTTCATTTGAGAACTTGTAGAGGTTAGTGACGTATTACTAGTGTGGAAAGTTGAAGAACCTTGAAAAATATTATCTTGTGAGCTTGAAGAAGCTCGTTAAATTATCACTTGATTTTATAGTGAAACACTCAAGTTGAATATTTGGGGACTCGACGTAGGCTTGGGTTGTATGTCAAACCAGTATAAATTGACTATGTCCTTCTTCTTCTCTCTCTTTCTCTCCTAATCTTTTATTTTTCTGTTTTATATTATTTGTGTTCATTTCAACAAGAGGCTCCTTCACTTTTATAATAGATTCCTTTTATTTTCTACTTGCTGATGGTTCCTTTCATTTTGACAAGCACCTTATTTTTATTGTTTCAACAGGACTTATACTTTAGCAGGCTTCTGTCATTTAACAAGCTATTATTGTCTAATAGGAATCTTTACAGGCACCTATCTTTATATGAATTGAAAATAACTTGCAAAATTTTTTTAAGTCACAAACAATTCACCCCCTTTGGTGTGTGTTTGCTTTATCATACATATTCACAGTCTCCTATATGGTCCATTACGTGGTTATGTATGATACTCACATAAGTGAAGATGTGTATCTCTAAAATAGCTCCAATTCTTTTGATTTATACCCCAATTTCACCCTAATTATTCTCTTTTCAAACCATGAAGGAAACTTAGACTTGAAAACACAATATAAACAGAATAAGTACCAAAAACAATGTAAAACTCTCAAATAACATGTAAAACACACTCAATATAAGGATAAAAATATAGTACATTAAATGTTTATCAATCATCCCCACACTTAAGCTTTTACTTTTCCTCAAGAAATTATAATCCAAATCATCAACCTTAAAAACATTCATCCCTTATTATCCTTAACCTATCCATCTACACCCTAAATCATCATATCATATCAATCAAATAACATATAATTAAATTCAAGTTATCCTAGAACCAACCTTTATAAGTCAATATTAATAGTAGTTACATTAATGACATTTTTGGAAACCAAAGTACAAATTCCACATCTTTACAAAGGATTCGCTTAATGCACTCAAATTTTTTAGGGTGGAAAATGGAACAAACTCTTAAATCATTAGATAAACTTTTTCCTTCTCCGCCTCTTTCACGACTTCTATGAGTCCAACTTTGACCTATACGTCTTACTCTTCCTTGACTTCTATCACATACTCTAATAAATCATTTATGTATATCTTCTTTTTCTATTAAAATTCAAATTTTCCTATAATCCTTAAGTAGTAAGTTCTTATATTTTCTTCAATGTCTTTTCATGAGCCTACAAGGAATCCAAGAGTCAATCTACTTCGTTAACTCCAAATCTTTTGAATCTTCAATAGTGGTCATAATATAATCAAAATTTGAAATTAAAGAATGAATAAAATTATTAATTACACGAACATCTTCCATTTTCCCTTCATATCTCTTTAAATTGTGAAAATTTTATTAAAAAATTGATCAACATATTCAAAATTCTTCATCTTGAGATTTTCATATTGATCTCTTAAATTTGAAGATGCACTTTAATTATTTTGGTTTTCGCTTTAAAAGAATTTTGAAGAACCTCTAAAACATTCTTTGCACTTGTTGAAATAGAAACATTTTCAAACATGCTTTCATCCTGGCACATATGAATAAGACTAAGTGCTTGTTAGTTTTTCATTTTAGTCTTTTGCAAAGCTTCTTTTTATGTAGATGTGGTCACTTCCTCATTCTCCAACCAATCATATTCCTTTTTTACAATCTCCCAAGCGCTTGTGATTCATGTACAACTTTCATTTGGATGCACTAGTTATCATAGTTACCTTTGGTGAGTTTTAGAAATTGAAATAGAAACATTTCATTTATCATGATTTAACCTGAAATAATTATGATTTTATTGAGCTAAAAGACTTTAGGAGATTATTTATAGTAGTTCAAAAGTGATTATTGGATCTTAACCTCTGGAATATTACACGACTCTTAAAATTTTATCACATAAAAATAGAAAAATAATTCTTAAAAAATCAAAATTACACATATCAATGTCACCAATTACAATTTATTTTCTTAACATTGTTTATTTGATACAACTTGTAACTAGAACCCCATCAGCTACAATTTCTCCGTCCAAGGGCAATTAATAATCGTATTTTTGAAAATACTAAAATGACTCATTTTCTAGTCAGAAATTAATTATAGATATGATCTATTTGTAGTAATTCTTGGCCTCGACCAAAGTTAGTTATTATTCTATGATTCAATTTATATTCTTAATAAGAAAACAATAAAAATATTATATAATATTACTAATAAAATTTCAATGATACGGAATTTTTTATAAAGTACAAAATAGCGTTCAATTTGATTAGATAGTTTCCTTTGGTCTTATCGTCAATATTCTTTTTCTATTCTCTTTTGTTGAATTCAAACTTTTCAATTATGCAAATTAGTTTTTACTGCATTCTTAAGTACAAATTTTCATTCATCAAATATTTTCTATAAGTAAGTGCTTTTGTTATTTTGCTTGTTATAACAACAGAGAAAAGGAGAGATTTTATTAAAAGATAGTAACCAAACTTGGATTACAAACTTCTCTGTCGATTCATGGCTCATCAACTTGAGCCAAAATATAACTATATATAGAGAGGATTATTATGACACATCACAAGCAGTTTTGCCAATAGAGCCATTAAAAGAAAAAGTATTTCAAGCTCATATCAATGGAGTGGAAGATGCACATGCGAAGCTTGTTTAAGCACATACAGTAGGGTTAGCCAACAGGTACTCTTCCACGGCCTTGTAAAGTTCCAAGGCCTTAGCTTCTCCAGCATTGATTTCCTCTAAGATGAGCACCACCCCAGGCTTTGGATTATAATGGTTGGTTGCTTTCACCACACATCCATTGCCTGAAGTCTCGTACTTGACCTCGTGGACAACAGACTCGAGCTTGTCACCCAATACATCACCTTCGAACAAGGTGTACTTGCAGTAGTAGTTGTTGATGTCTAGTACGTCGGTCCTATGCTTCATGCACTTGAACTCACCTCCTGAAAAAAACAACAATTTTCGTGTTAAAACAAAAATTTCCATATATGTAATCTTGTGGTCATGACCAAACCATTTACTTACTGACCTTCAGGGAGCTTTGTTACTCTGATATCCCCTTCGACTTCAATGCACTTGAAAGCTTGAGGCATGGCCTTGGGGAGGACCTTCTCGGACTCGAACACAACTGCCTTGAACAGTCCTGGGGCAGGAATGCTACTGGTGTACTCTTGAGTGGTAGTGACACCCATTTTTGTTTGGCAGAAGAGAAAATGAGAAAAACGATCAGAAATAGGTAGAAAGAGAAGGGTTGAGCTTAGATAAATGGGATCGTGCTTTGAGCTGTAAAGATCAGGTTGTCTAAGCTCAGGTATTTATAGCCTCAAATAGGTAGGTGTCAGGAAAATCACTTGATTATCCATCAATCCACACATAGAAGCAACGAAAGCATGAAGAACCTAAGAAGATGATGTCTGTAATGTTGAAGAAGAAGACATGGAGGAGCTCTCGAAGATTCTAACAATGACAGGAACAAAGTGATTCAGTCCAAGACAAGCCCACGTGCCACTTAAGCTTCTGGAAGTCAAAACACTGTCGTTTATTCATTACAACAAGCTACAAAGAAATCAAATGCAGCAGCAATACAAATGGGACTAAAACGCACAGCATCAAGGGAGTTACTTAATGACCCATGTGGAGAGCACATGACACTTACTTTGACTCATTCATTAGCCACATCCGAGAGCATCTTCTCATCTTCATAAGATATAAAACAAGGCTAAGGCTTCAGACAACACAGACAGCACATCACACAGATTTTTGATCTTCCATTGTTCATTGTATTGAGTTGTGAAAGTGAGAAAAATAGAGAGGAAAAATAGTCAGAGAGTGCTAGAGTACTAACCTTGGGTACTGAGGAGTTTTGAGACTCTTTTGCAGGTGTTCAGGAGAACACTCAATCTCTGTAATTTTTCTTCTTGTTGGCATATAGTGAAATTTCCTACACCACTATCAAGTGGGAACCTTGAATGTAGGTAACTTTGTGCTATCGAACCAAGTATATTTGTCTTTTTTAATTTCTGCAAAATAACAAATCTTTGTTAAGTTTCTGGTTTAAGAATATCATAACAGCAGTAGAAATCCCAACATTATCACTATCAGTTAGACTAAAATTAGCTAATTAAAATAATTATTTGATTGGTGTTAAATATATAATAATTAATTAATAATATTTAATAATATTTTAATAATTATTTGATTGGTGTTAAATATATAATAATTAATAATATTTTAATAATCATTAATTAATTAATGATTAAACAAAAATTTTTGGAATAAAATCCTGTGACATCTTGCGCGACTAAGGTAAACTGAACTGGTAAATTAAATAGTTTAATTTTTTTGATAATTAATAAATCGATCAATTTCGAATAATTAGGGTTATTAAGGTAAGTGAATTGTTCAAAATTTTTATTAAACTCGTTGAACAGTTTAGTTTTTTAATTATTGCTAATTATCACTACAAGACATATTAAGGGCAAATTATAGCCTCATTTTTAAGGGAATCCTTATTGTTTAGTAATAATCCAACTTAGATGGAAGAACATCCTATAGTCACGCCTGTGACTTCACAGTTATAGGCGTTACTGATAATGAATAAAAAAAGAAATCGACAAGTAAAGCATCCTAGTCACGCCTGTGATAATCATAGGCGTGACTAATAATAAATAAAAAAGAAATGGACAGCTTAATCAATTAATGTATTATATTTTGATCATTATCACTTAAATCGAAATTAGCTAATTAAAACAATTATTTGATTGGTGTTAAATATATAATAATTAATTAACAATAATTAATAATATTTTAATAATTATTTGAATGGTGTTAAATATATAATAATTAATTGATAAGTCACAAGCGTGGCTAATAATAAAAAAGAAATGAACAGCTTAATTAATTAATGTATTATTTTTGATCATTATCAGTTTAATTGAAATTAGCTAATTAAAACAATTATTTGATTGTTGTTAAATATATAATAATTAATAATTATCTAATAATTATTTGATTGGTGTTAAATACATAATAACTAATTGATAATAATTAATAATATTTTAATAACCATTAATTAATCAATGATTAAAAAAAATATGAGGAATAAAATACTAGTGACATCTTGCGTTACTAAGGTAAACTGAAATGGTAAATTAAATAGTTTAATTTTTGATTAATTAATAAATCGATTAATTTTGAATAACTAAGGTTATTAAGGTAAGTGAATTGTTCAAAATTTTTATTAAACTAGTTGAACAGTTAGTTTTTTAATTATTGCTAATTATCGCTACAAGACCTATTAAGGGCAAATAATAGTTTCATTTTTAAGGGAATCCTTATTGTTTGGTGATAGTCCTCAATGGTCACAAGCTTGACTGATAAAAACATTGCAGTCACAATAATAAATAAAAAAATGAATTGGACGGCTGAGAGAATAATAAATATCGGTGAATAAAAAATAAAAATTGACCATTGAATCGTTTGGAGTCAAGTCTACGACTTAACAGCTATAGGCATGACTAATAATAAATAAAAATTAATTACCCAAAAATAAACAAATAAAAATTTGAAATGGATAACCGAAAGAATAATAAATATCGGCGAATTAAAAAAATAAAAAATTGACTCTTAGATCATTTGAATGGCGGGATAGAATTCGGTGCTCGTCCATCCCATTCATTCTTAATATTATATACTTAATAACTCTTGAAAATCTTTCATCAGAAAGCATACGAGCTAACACAGTTGTTCTCGTTAACTTTTATTTTTGTCGCATAATTACCTAAAATACAACATAAAACTATTTAAATCATTCCTCAAACAACTCTTCTGTAATGACCTAAAATACGACATAAAATTATTTAAATCAAAATAATTTAAATAAAAATGTATAAAATACTAATATATATATATATACACACATTTTTTGCAGATCACTTATGTACCAAAAAAAGAAATATTCTTAAAATGTATAAATATAAATATAGAACAATGGAGAATATGTCACTAGTTAATATGTCAAAAGCTCCTGGTTAAGGAAATTAAATACCAGATTTGTCATATCATTAAATTCCACTTGCTTCAAGGGGCCTACGATTTTGATATGGTCAATACATTTCATTGGTCCAATTAGGACTAGAGAGAAAGAAAGCCAAATCACTTTCTGCTTTCCCTTTATAGAATTGGGATGTTGACAAGTAAGGAGCAATAATACGAATGTTTATTCAAGAACATTTCCAAGAAGCTACTTTATGTCACAGTCATAACCAGAGAGAGCTACTAGTTTTGGAGCAGTGCACTGGTCTGTCCTTATCTTAGCCTTCGTTTATATAGTAGAACTGTAGAAGATCTGAGACGGCTCGAGCATCTTGAACACACGCAAACATGATTCTTGGTTATGTCCTACCAATTCTTCTCAGACAGTCAAGTCCCCATATCATAACTTATGATAATGTGTCTGAACGGCTTACAATTAGCAATAAAGTCTTTCCATCAAGTCTTCCCATAAAGTCTTCTTATTCTCTATACACGATAAACTCAAATCTCAATGAAGGGTCCATTGCATTAAAGATCCATGCTACTATTATAGAATTCTTAGAAAAATTAAGAAGAAAAAGTCCTCTTTCTCTTTAAACTTTAATAAATTTTACATGTAACTATGAGCGGATGCGTATAACAAGATAATATCAAGTAACATAGGCATCTAAACTCTAACCAAGTTTTCCCCAGATATGATACGATAGTCTATAAAGGATAATTCTATCCATTGAAATTTGATGGTGTTTAGTCTATAGTAATGTCAATAACTTGCCAACTTTTCTACCTTCTTATACAACTAAATTAACACAAAGAACCACCGATCACTGAAATTCAGTGGTAAGGGTTTGGTCTTTGCTTAAGTAAGGTTGGAAGTTCGACTCCTGCTTGTCTATGCAGCAATGGTAATGCTAAGCAACCTTTTGGGACCCACAAGGTACGAGTAGGGAGTGGCGTGGTGGTAGCTCGCCTCTGCCCTTTAACCATGTGGTTGGGAGTTCGACTCCTACCTATGGGAATGGAACGTTCCTCATGGCTAGCCATTTACCGCTTAGTGCGAATTTCCGTGGTAAGTTCGGATTAGTCGAACACTCACGTGGTGCTGGAAATCGGATGGTTTACACAAAAAAAAAATGACTTAAAGGTGTTATCGACAGTTCAGGCTGACTCAAGCTAAGAAACCTCGTAGATTAACCCAAAAAAAAAAAACACAAACTATATGAACATAAGAAAATAGAAGCTCTTGAGAAATATGCAGCAGAAACAATCTAAGAGAAAAGAAAAGCTTCAGAAGTTTTGAATTGGATTATTTAAAGATTGTTATTAAGTAGGCAGAAAGCTCGGTTGAGTTAAAGTTACAAATTGCTAAAAGAAACTGTCTTCCTTAAATCAGCAGCCTATTTGTTGGCACACAGCATTTTCTCGCAAACTTTTTTGTATTCTTTTGGAGGCCATTTCCCACGAAGCAGCATAGCGAGTTCCAACCCCCAAAGTGGGCATGGTGTGGTGCTGCACAAAAACAGAAGTAAAGTCAAAGTAAGTGATCATATATCCAACTGACATGAAAATATTAAATTTATAAATAATATTGGTCAACTATCTTAATTTTGAGATGGTTAATCTAAGCTTAATACTTGCGAATAGACTCTACACTCTATTCATATTAAGAATTCTAATATGATATTAGAGCAACTTTGATTAGAATTATTAATTTCTCGATTATTCGTTTGTATATTCAGTTTTAATAGTCCGGTCCAAATACTGCTATATTTATTATAAGTGACAACTGGATGTCCAGTCCTAATTACACTTGAAATGAAGTTTTAAAATAACTCATATTGACTAAATATGAAAATTTTAAAGGGATTATAAATAATAAGGGCCAACTATCTATGACTAGTTCTGATCATTTTGTCAATGACTCAATTTCATTTCTTGTTAATGAGTTTTACAATCTATCTATATTAAAAATTTTAATATATAATTTTATAGAAAGCTTCAAGCAGATAAGAGTGGGAAGCAATCGGATGTCAAAGGCTCCTGGATAAGGAAATTAAATAGCAATTTTTGTCATATTATTGCATTCCGCTTGCTTCAAGGTGCCCACGGTTTTGATATGGTTAATGCATTTCATTGGTCCAATTTGGATTGGAGACAAAGAAAGCCAAATCCTTTTCTGTTAATATAGAATTGGGATGTTGACAAGTAAGGAGCAATAATGCGAGTGATTATTCAAGGAGAACATTTCCAAAAAGCTACTTATATCAGTGTCACGACCAGAGAGAGTTATTAATTTTGGAGTTGGTCCAAAGGTATCCTTATCTAAAGCCATTGTTTATGTAAGTAGAATAGTACAGAACAGGTCCTGGCAGGCTGCGATGACTTTTGGAAGTGCTCAACATTTCCTTCTTTGCTCCGTTGAAGGAACTAGTTGCCCCAGCATCAAGATGGGACTTTTCACTGGTGTACTGGATCAATCCTTTTCTCCATGGGCCTACAGCGTGTCAGGACTCTTATTCACGGACTTCAGCTGTCCATATTTGGCAAAAGCAATGCAAATTTCCACTTCTATAAATGCCTGGCAGTTCTTCTTGGTCCGCAACACTTTTGAGTCACAATATGGAAGAATCATTTTTACTTCTCTTCATCGTCATAAACTTGTTTTCCTTATCATCTGCCACCTCTCTTGTGAATCCTCCACTCTGTCATGATGAGGATAGCTCTGCCTTGCTGCAGTTCAGGGAGAGTTTTGTTACTGATATGTGTGCTTCCAACGATACTTTCACTTACCCAAAGACCGAATCGTGGAAGATTGATGGAACTGATTGCTGTTCATGGGATGGCGTTGAGTGTAATAAGCTCACTGGTCGTGTCATTGGTCTTGATCTCGGCAACGGTTGCTTGTATGGTTCCATTAACTCCAGTAGCAGTCTTTTCCACCTGGTTCACCTCAGGCACCTGAACCTCGCCCATAACCACTTCAACTACTCTCCAATACCATCTGAAATAGGCCGTCTTTCCAGACTAACACATCTCAACCTCTCCACGTCTTTCTTTTCAGGTCCAATTCCATCCAACATCTCTCAACTTTCCAGGTTATCCCTTCTTGACTTGTCTGATTACAATGGTTTGTCAGAACTGATGCTCGAGAAACCTGATTTTGGTAACTTAGTTCAGAACTTAACCACCCTGGAATATCTCGATCTTCGCTCTGTTACAGTGACGTCTCATGTACCTCAGATCTTGGCAAATTTTTCTTCTATAAAAAAACTCGGCCTATATGGTTGTGGATTATTTGGTGATTTTCCTGAAGATGTTATTATATTGCCTAACCTGCAAATTCTTATTCTGTCATCAAATGAAGGTCTCTCAGGTCATTTACCAGAATTTAACTCAAGTTCTCCACTTCAGGTACTCCAACTTTCTCGTACAAATTTCTCCGGGCAGATTCCAGCATCAATTGGTGATCTTGGTTCCTTGCATACATTTTCTATACGAACTTGCAGCTTCTCTGGACCGATCCCAACTTCCTTTGGAAACCTCAAACAGTTGGTTTACTTGGACCTTTGTGAAAACTATTTTGACAGTCAGAATTTTTCTTCATTGTCTTGGCTTGCTAAGAAAACTAGTCTAACTGTTTTGGGTCTCTGTGGAATTAGCTTAGGTGGTGAGATCCCAGCTTATTTTGCTAATCTAACCCAACTTGATACCTTATTGCTGTATAACTGTCGGATAACCGGTCAAATACCACCCTGGCTGGCGCAAATGACATTACTAACTTATCTAGACCTTTCATTCAATCAACTGAAAGGACCAATTCCAGATTCAATCTTCCAACTCGAAAACATTCGAACTCTACATCTGGGTAATAATAAGTTGAGTGGCATAGTCAAGTTTGACATGTTTTTGAAGCTTACAAAGTTGGAAAGACTGCTATTATCTGCAAACAACCTGACTCTGCTTACCGAGGTCAATGCTAATGTGACTCGGAAGTTTCTTGTCATAGCATTCGCATCGTGCAATTTAAACGGCTTTCCATATTTTTTGAAAGATCAAAATCACCTGCAGTGGCTGGACTTATCCAACAACAACCTCCAGGGCCAAATACCTGAATGGGTTTGGAATAGAAGCAGAGACACTCTGGAGTACATAGATCTTTCTGACAACTTCCTCGTAGGATTTGAACTAAACCCAATTGTGTTCCCATGGTCTCGAGCCAACTTGTTAAATATAAGCCATAACATGCTTCAGGGACCAGTCCCTGTACCGCCACCATCCATCCAAATTTATGACGCCTCAGACAATAACTTCACAGGGGAAATTCCACTTATGATTTGCAGTCTGAGTTCTCTTTATCTCCTTGACCTGTCCCGCAACAATCTCAATGGCAAGCTTCCACAATGTTTGGGCAATTTCAGTGTTTCCCTTCAGTTGCTTAGTCTAGGAGGCAACAATTTTCATGGCAAGATACCGCAAACACATACAATAGATTGCAGTTTAAGGAATCTAATGTTACCTTTGAATCAGTTAGAGGGACCAGTCCCAAGATCTTTGGCTAACTGTACGAGGCTAGAATTTCTTGTTCTATCAGACAATAAAATCATTGACGTTTTCCCATATTGGCTGGGAGGGCTTCCACAGTTGAAAGTTCTGAGTCTGCAATCTAACCACTTCCAGGGTACACTTGCAAGTCGTCATGAGACAAATCCCATGTTCCCAAAATTAAAAATCCTTGATCTTTCTCGTAACAATTTTTCAGGTCAGTTGCCAGCAGAATACTTTATCAATTGGAGTGCAATGAGGATATCTGATGCAAAGAAGCTCTCATATATGATGCAGCACTTGAGATCTGCAACTTCCAAGAACATTTCGGTCAGTGTAGATTTTTTTTACTCACTATCATCACTAACAACCAAAGGCAGTGTATTAGATTACAACAGAATTCTGGAATTCTTTGCTGTCGTTGACCTCTCCAGCAACAGATTTGAAGGAGAGATTCCACAAGCCATTGGCTACCTATACGGGGTCATTTCCCTCAACCTCTCGAACAACATGCTAAGTGGTAGCATTCCAACTTCCTTGGAGAATCTTACACAGCTCGAGTCTTTAGACCTGTCTCAGAACAATCTCTCCGGACAGATTCCTCAGCAGCTGAAGCAACTCAACTTTCTTGCTGTTTTTGTCGTGTCCCATAACCATCTTACAGGGCCTATACCAAGAGGGAAGCAATTCGATACATTTGAAAACAGCTCGTACGAAGGAAATTCCGGATTATGCGGGTATCCATTGTCCTGGAAATGTGAGGAACTGACCACAAAACAGGATGAAGAGTCCAGTTCCAAATTTAAATTCGGATGGAAACCAATTCTAAAGGGTTATGCTTGTGGACTCCTTGTTGGATTATTGGTTGGGCACATTGTGATCACTGTACACTACGGATGGTTCGCAGAGACTTTCAGTGTGATCCCACAAAGAAAAAGAAGGACGATGAGTAAGAGACGCAGAAATTGAAGTAGGGGATCAAAGCCCGCAATGTACATCTTAAGAAGTTGACACAGGTTGAAGTCAAATGTTCTATTTCACCTCGTCTCTAAGCAGCCTAAAAGCTTGTATGGATGGAACACTTGAATAATAGTAATAACACAATCACAATCTAAAAGGTTGATTGATAGATAATCACTTTTATAATTAAATACTTTGAATTCTAATTAGTTACCTTCATTTAAAAGAAATTATAAGTTCTATAAATTATAATTAAAAGAAATTATATATATTAGTAAAACATTTTTATATATAATGATTAATATATTTAAAAAATTATATTTTAGTAAAAAAAATTACATATATATATGATTAATATATATAATCATAACATACAAGTTTTATAATTAAATACTTTGAATTCTAATTACTTACCTTCATTTGAGTTTAATCTTCCTATTATTATCATTTACTCAATAATAAATTAAATTTTGATTGATTTAATTAAAGATAAAATAAAATGTCAACTAAATTAGATCACTACTAGAACACTTACATAATAATGAGAGAATTAATATGAATAAATATCTAAATCAGAGTTCTCACTAATTTCGTCTCTCGTTCTTAATTTATTTACAGGGATCTATCATTTGAATTGATAAAGTTTCCTAGTATAATGAGGTATCATCTATCAATATGTATTCACATATTCCTTAATTAATAAATAAATATATCTATCTGATGTACCAAGTTCTTTAAAATCTTACAAAAAGTTATCATAATATTAGAAGGGTTACAAATTAATATGTCTAGATTTTCATTCTATCCTTAATATATATATTTAAGCATAAGTTCTTCGACTACATGTATATGTAAATCCAAATTCAAATTTAAGATGTCACTTATATATGATTATTGATTAGTGTTAAGGTTAACCTGTATAAAACTCAAAAGTAATCATAACATAGAAGAATTTATTAGGGCTCCATATAATTCAAATATAAAAAATATTTAGCCTATAATCATCATTGAAATAACATTCAAACGAAAATAGGCATGGTAGTGAGTGTTGGAGAATAACTGGAGCTTGTCTTAAATATGGCTCCCTGGACCACTAGATGAGAGATTGCCTAGCTACTTTGGGAACTTAGCCTGCTGTCAGTGGGCGATCTGGGAGTAATACGACAATCCAGCAGAGTAGAGGGGGTAGATTTGGACAGAGAGGCCGAGGTAGAGGCCGAGGGAGAGTTGAGAGTTCTTCCATGAGGGCTGTATATAATTCTTTTAACATCAAAAGGGCCTAAAGAGGCTAGAAACCTACATTTGCTTGCAGTTTTTTGATAAAAAAAGGCAATCACATAGTTATTAACTTTTATTATAATTATTCATTTAACCAGAGCAAGTTACTTACGCTTTTCATTTTTCTACTATTCTCTTGGAAGAATGTAATGGTCGACACCTCTGCATTCATTGATCTAGTTAAGGTCATTGTCACGACCATGCACCACCACTCGTAGAATCAAGAAAGAGACTAGGCTAACAAGTAGGAGTGGCCTAAATGGTTTTAGCTCCTCACTAAAGGCTCTCCCTTCTAGGAAGTCTTGAGTTCGAGTCATGCCAAAAGAGGAGAAATAGGAATTGTTCCTATTGATGATCCTCTAGCCCCCTAGGCAAGGCTCTTTGATCGGATCAATTACGGATGCCTCGCTTCCAGCGACAGTGTGGGAGTTGGAGCTACTAGGGAACCTGGGGGCTGATGAAAACCTGATGCTGAATAGGGGGAGGCCAGCGATCAATCATCAGCTGAACAATCAAGTATGTGAAGACTCTTTATGCACAAAAGTGTACAGGCTACGTGGGAACTTGAAGGATCTTGGGTTCCAGGTTTACCTCCTTTAGGGCTCTTGGTGTGGAGTCTTAAGGGCTTAGGATTAGTCCGGCTAAGCCGGGATACCTAATGTAATTAAAAAAAAAGAGACTAGGCTGTATCAAGAAAGAGCTATCAGTGGGCATTGGAGAGTTTCTCTCACTAGGGATTTCCCTCCTTGGTTTCACCCACCTTCCTGCTCATTCACGCTCATATCTTCTGGTGTTTATTCACGGTTCTATTTGGGTGCCTATCTTCGATGCTGTTTGGTTTTTCTGTGTGCACTATTTCTTTGCGCAATAGTTATCGCCATTCAGCTCTCCGCCTTTGTTGTAGTGATAATCGACTTCCTTCTAGTGATTTGCGATCTACCCGAAGGTCTTCTGTAATATCCCGTTACTGTTAATAAGGGTATTTTGGTAAATTGGGACATACTGATAGGTTTCATTGCATTCACTGACTGAGTATGTTACTGGCCTCTGATTATAGAGGAACAGGTTTATTGCATATGCATTTATTCATAGTACATGCATTCATGATTTT
>JANSVB020000192.1:2089475-2107292 GCA_025504935.2 Erythroxylum haughtii
GCCTGCCCACTAGTGACAAGGAGCTCCTTCATGGACTCCCCTAAGTTCATGGCTACATAAGATCGCTATGTGGAACTGTGTAGTACATTTTGTTTTTGGATCCACCAGACCCATTTTGATGTGCTTATGTGTTTATTATTTTTGAACAAGTTGATGGATGCATAATTTGTGTTGTTTGTGAATTTGATTTCATGACGAGAATTTTGAGAAACATGTGTTTTACGATTCAATAAGGATTTTTTATGGCAATGAACTTTTTGAATGGTTTTGCTTGTTATTAGTTGTAAACTTGTTACCCACGAGCTTTCAAGCTCACCCCTTTTCTGTCCCATATTCAGGTGAAAAGAATGAGATTGAGAAATCAAGAGTCAAGGCATCATTTTGATTATGCATATTTTTTATTTGAAATTAGATTTTGTAAAAGCAAGACTTTAGATGCATTTCAAGAACTACTAGGTTTTGCATCTTTTGTATTTTGGATTTTGATATTGATGATGTATTATGGCATGAGATGCCATTAAATCTTTGTAAACACTTATCTTATGATGTTAATGAAATAAGAATTGTGTATGGATGAGATGAGTTGAATTGGATTTAGATATATTTGGAGAAGTTTTTCCACTTGAATGGATGAACTTTGAACATGAATTGTTGTTAAATATATTTGTACATAAGTGAGATGTTATGGAAAAGAAAGATAGGAATTATTAATAATGAGATGTAGATGAATATGAAGAGTCAAATGAATTGAGGTTGAGAGTTTGATGAATTCCAATTGGTAGTTGAAATCGTTATGAATGATATTGCTATAGAGGGGAAAGTGTGTGTTTGGGATAATTCTCAAGTTTTTCATGAGGGGAAGTGTGTGTTCTAACTTCAGGAGAAAATCTGTATTAATCTAGGATGAATTAGACAAAGTTGTCTTCATAAAAGTTGTACCTTATGCTCTTAGCTTTCGAACGATATAAAGTATGAAATTTTTAGATATAAAAGTTGAGAGATATGATTGTTTGAGTAGGTGATACTGCATAGGACGTGTATCCCGAATAATTAGAGTATATGGAGTGATATCGCACTAGGATTGTTCGATTTGGAAAAATTATGAGTAAAAGGGATGTTATGATAGGTTTAGGATCCATAGAAGGGGTCTTGGAGAGTGAAAATTTTTGTTTCACTCTAAAGTTACACGGTTTGCCTGTGTGAAATTCGCACAGGCTGTGTGTTTCCAGCATAGAAGCACAATCAAACCCTAAAGTTACACGGTTTGCCCTTGTGGGTTCACATGGCCCATGTTTTGACCCTACAAATGATAAAATCTCACTTCGAGTTCTTATGAAAGTTGTAGATCTAGGAGTCCTATTTCAAACCGTCTAATAATGAACTCAATTTGACATTCCTAGTGAAAGTTATACCCATTGTCCCAAGATAGGTACAACATGATTGAGGACATGAGCATTGTTGACTCTTTTGGCCATAACTTCATGACCCGACCTCCAAATTAAGCAATTCTTGAAGTAATAGATTCTAAGACATTTATCTATCTTAAATAAAGATTAGTAGCCTTTGGTGTTGAGTTCAGAAAGATTGATGGAAAGAAAGTGAGGGATCAGTTGGAAGGGCAAGACTTGGTTGTGAACACACTTTGGATTTTTAAGCATATCTTGATCTATAGAGCTCCAATTGAGATGGTTCTTGCTTAAAAATAAACTAGAGACATAGAGCTACAATTTATTTTAAGGAGTAAATTTGTAATTCAAGTTTGAAGTTTCCCAAAATCTGTTCTGAAATAGATAAAAGGAAAAAATGACTTTGATTTTCGTGAATCCGTGTGTGGGCTCACCCTTGTTGGTTAAGATGTTATGAGAATGAGAGGGAACTGATGATGGCTAAAATGATTACATGGAAATAACCGTACAGGTTAATACGCTCATGTTTATGAATGGTTTCTTGATGTTCGGTTCTGAAAACGAGATCCAACGTTGTTTGGTATCAAAGCAAGAGTTGGATTTCGAAAATGGTACCCAACAATTCCTTCAAACATTGTGATAAAACCTAAAATTTTAAATGCAATAGCTCTCTGAAGTGGGAAACAAGTGAGGTTCAAACATTAAGATGAAGAAGAATGTGAAGAGGAGATTGATAGTAGGGAATTGCCTTTGACAAAGAACAAAATCAAGAAATCCGAAAGCTCCAAAGAAATATCACTTTTGACTGAAAGGAAGTATGAATCAAGGAGCAAGGGAACTACTACAGAGATCTACAAGGAACAAACAACAAGTAACCATGTGGAATCAAGCAAGCATGGAGCCAATGAAGCTCAAGGTAAGGAGGTAAATTGTCAAGACTTCCTTTTCCTAATTCATATTTGATGAGTAAGCGAATGACTGACATTAAGCATGAAAAAGATATCATTGATTTGTTTAGTAAAGTGGAAGTCAATATTCCTTTGCTTGATATTGTGAAATGGGTTCTTGCTTATGATAAATACCTTCAAGACTTGTGTACCCATAAGAGGAAGTTTAGGCCTAATGAAAGAGTACAAATAAGCTCGAATGTGTTAGCCTTATTAAAGCCTCAAATCCCTGTAAAATGCCAAAATCCTGGATCTTTCACTATCCCTTACACTATAGGTAAAGTTATCATAGGGGGAGCCTTGTTAGACCTCGGGGCAACCATTAATGTTATGCCTAAGTTTGTTTACCAATCATTAGGAGTCAAAAATCTTAAGTCTACATCTATAGTTCTCCAATTAGCTGATAGGTCTACTAGGCATCCTGTGGGCATTATAGAGGATATTTTGGTCCAAGTCAAGGGTTTAGTTTTTCCAGCTAATTTTTATGTGCTTGATATGTCTTTTCAAGTTGTGTAAGACACTTCTTTGATTCTCGATCGACCGTTCTTAAGAACTGCTAGTACCATGATTAGCATGAAAAAAGGTACGATCACCATGGAGGTAGTAGATCAGCAGGTGAGTTTTAACATCTATGAGGCTATGAAACACCCCCACAAGGACTATTCGCTCCTACAAATTAACATGCTTGATATTGTTATTGATGATGCATGCACTGAGTTTGAACTCGCAATGAACCCATTCACTAATGACTTCTTGGAAGAAGGAATTTTTGCTAATGTTTTAGGTGAACCGAGGAGTGTGGATGTTAGCACAGAAGTGGCAAGTGGTCGAGTTACCTCACCATAGCATGGCTATCAGCGAAACGTCACCTAGGAGATGAAGGATCCACCGTAAGCAACAGGTTGTTTCTCATCCTTCACTTACAACTTACTTCTACTCTGTGATTGAAGATGACATTGTTATGCATGAGTTTGTTAAATAAGTGTAGGGGAGAAACTACTTCAGTAGGACTTAGGTTTAGTTTTCAGTTATTGCAATTCTTCTTCAATAATTCATCTTCCCTTCATATTATGTGTTTTAGTTCAATGCTTGACACATCTTCTATGATTGAGAAAATTGGTGTAGATGCTAAATTGCATTTTGTTTTATGATGATTAAGGACTTTGCATATGAGCTGAGTATCTACTTAGAATTTGTCATAGTTTGTCTTCTTTCTTTTTTTTCCCTCAGGAAAACTTCGCCGCAGCGTGGCTCACTTCACCGCGGCCACAATGCCTCTTAAGCCAATTCACCTCGGTGAACATTTTCGATGCAACCTTCTCCGTGGCGTGCAATAATTTTTTTGCTGCGGCGAACACCTTCGCACAACCTTCACCACGGTGAAAGATCTATCTGCATGAAAACATTGAGTGAAATTTCCCTTTTACCCTTCTTGTTATTCTGATCTTTCATCTACCCTCTGTCTTTCTTTGTCATTTCCTTCCCCTTCTTTATCAACTTACCTCCCCCCTTCTCATTTTCGTATACTTCTCTCACATTTCACCACGGCAATCTGAACCCCCTCGCGAAATCCCTCTTCCTTTTTGTTCTCCTCGATCCATTTCGTGCTCTTGGTTCGCATTTACACTTCCCTCCTTTCGTAAGTGTCTCAGTTGTTCTGCTTCTTCCCTCGTTGTTTTAGTTAAAATTAGGGCCTGTTCGCTGTGACGAAGAAACTTGTTTCGCCACGGCATGGTAGGCTGTAATGCTTCACCGCGGCATGGTAAGTGCAGCTTTCGTTATAGTGACAGATCAATTTCACCGCAGCAAGCTTTGTAGGTTTTCCTTTTGATGAAGATGACCCACTTATCTGTGCTGGGCCATCGAGAGCAGATCCTTTAGACACTGGGGATGACCAACTGATATAGTAGTTTGAGTGTTTATTCTTGGATTTTCCTTTTGTTTTATTTTTCTAGTTAGTTTGTCAGATGCTCAGTTCAATTTTGTAATGTCCAAACTTTTTGCCCTCAATTTGTATATAATTCTCTTTGTCCTTCCGATTTGTTGCTAATGCGTCCTCCCCTTTCACTTTATTGCATATTTATGTTAATTATTCTTCATATTGAGGAAAATATGATGTTTAAGTGTGGGGGAGGTCTTCCCACATTGCTATTCTTATTTTTGCATCATTTAGGCCATTTAAATGTTTGTGCAAGTCAATTATGCATAATGTTCACATTTTAAACTTGGTGATTGAGGCAAATCAGCTGTTCAAAAGTTTCTGTCGTTTTTCGCCACAGCAATGTAAGGACTCTATCTCTTTCGCTGTGGCGAATTCTTTCTTCGCATCGACAATGTTTGTGTACTGAATTGTTCGTCGCGATGAACTTTTGGTTTCGCCGCAGTGCCATACTCTTGCATAAATGTTTTTTTAAATTGCCTCAATTTAACAATTCTCCTTAATTAGATTTTTGTCACTCTTGTATCTTAAAGATTTTATAAGTTTCAAAGAGATCCCTGTGTTTTTGAAAATACCTTCTATTATTTGAATGATAATCAGTTTTGGCTAATTTCATTTCAATGTTTTCAATATAAAGTAAGTGAGGCTATGCTGACAAAGTAGCACTTTATGTTTTTTAACCTTGAGATTGTTAATTGAGATATTAACCTTATTGGAAGGATATTTGGGCCTAATTTTTTTTTCATTTTTATGTGTATCTGCTTATTTCATATCTCTCTAAAATTTGTTTCAATTCTTAATCAAAGATTGATAAACTAGAATTTTGTTAACATGATAGAGGCATTCTTTCAAAACCCTATTGATCTAAACACAATCCCCATAAACACCTATCCATTGCTAGCCCCTTAAGCTATAATTTTTGATGACATGTACACATCTTCTTATGATGTCAAATATTATTTCTCGTTTTCTTCTAGTTATCTCAAGAAATTGGTTATTGAGAAAAGAAAAAAAAGTTTATATATATTCTTGGTTCTGTCGGATTCTGCTGAGGCTGTGAATGGCTGATTGGATCCATAAGGTTGATCGACTCTGGCTCGATGGTTCCTCCAAAATAACGAAGGCACGTCGGGGGTTGTTTCCCAATAGCCCCTCCGACGCTCAAGTTAGTCTATTTGGAGAGTTTGTAGGCTAGTGAATCAAGAGAATTAGGGTTTATGAGTCTCGTACCTCTTTCGTGTTAAAGCAATACCTTATATATGGGGTAGATACTAGGTTTAAGTCTTTACGTAGAACTCTACTTGTGCATGGGAGGTTTCTATCTACAAGTGGGCCGTCTATATTCGGACCTGGGCTTGGGCCTAGCATAGCCGACCCGACCACCTCTAAAACTAACTTGGATTCTTTATTGGGGTTGCCACTGAGAGTGACCAATTTATAATTCCACTTGATTGTCATAGTTCTTCTGAAGCTACACAATATGCCATTCATCGAACTAGCTGAATACTTATTAGTACCACTTTATAACTGCCTGATGTGACAGTGATTCCCATAGAATTAGTGGTCAATTCCAACCTTGTAAAATTCATACAACATTAATTGCATGAGGATTTCTATCTTACCACCTACTAGGATGTTAAAGGGTTCTAATTCACACACATCACAATCACCTTTTTTAATCATCGAATGTTCACAAAGTTGTGGGTACTCCCATTATCAACTATTATGTGAATCACTCACTTATGATGTACTCATTAGATTCTCTTTTGTTTAAATTCCTCTTCTCCTTCCATCTCCGCCATCGTCTGTAATGATACATTAGGAAAAACAGGCCGTGTATACTCATTGCCCGTCCAATATTCTCCTCCTCCGCTCAATATGCCTACATTTTTTTCTCCATATCAGAGAAAATGGTTTTGTTTCTGAGGAAGAATTCTCCTCGAAAACGATTTAAAAATTTAACAGGTCCATTCGACAAAGATGATTTAGTCAAAAATGGCGTGTCCTTATTTTCCTCTTCAGGTCATGCTGATGGCTCAGTATAAAATAGTATTTTGCTCCAATACAGGTTTCAGTTAGCAAACTATAATATTGTATAGCAGCCATTGCTTACTTATTTTGTTATTGTCAAAAGATGACGATTTCTTCGACAACATAAATATATAAACTTTCAAGCTCCGTTGCCTATCATTTTCGAAATCAAGTATTTTTAATCCGGTTAGTCAAATTTTTAGAAACCAAGCCCTGCGGTCTTTCTGCAATGGAATGCTCTGCCTAACGATTTATATGAGTAGATAATAGCCCAATGCCTACCTATTTGAGACTATAAATACCTAAGCTTAGACAACCTGATCTTCACAGCTCAAAGCAAAATCCCATTTATCCTTCTTTTTCTACCTGTTTCTGATCCTTTTTCTCATTTCTCTTCTTCCAAACAAACATGGGTGTCACTACCACACAAGAGTATACCAGTTGCATTCCCGCCCCAAGACTGTTCAAGGCAGTTGCTATCGAGTCCGAGGTCCTCCCCAAGGCCATGCCTGAAGCGTTCAAGTGCATTGAGGTCGAAGGGGATGTCAGAGTAACCAAGCTCCCTGAAGGTAAGTTAAAGTCAGTAAATGGATTGGTCATGACCACAAGATTACACATACGAAAATGTATGTTTTAACACGGAATTTGTTTCTTCAGGAGGTGAATTCAAGTACATGAAGCACAGGACTGACGTGCTAGACATCAACAACTACTTCTGCAAGTACACCTTGTTCGAAGGTGATGTATTGGGAGACAAGCTGGAGTCTGTGGTCCACGAGGTCAAGTACGAGGCTTCAGGCAATGGATGTGTGGTGAAAGCAACCAGCCACTATCATCCAAAGCCCGGAGTTGTGCTCAACCCTGAGGAAATCAATGCTGGAGAAGTTAAGGCCATGGGACTGTACAAGGCCGTGGAGGAGTACCTGTTGGCTAACCCTACTGTATGTGCTTGAACAAGCTTCGCATTTGTATCTTCCACTCCTTTCTGTTTTAATGGCTCTATTGGCAAAATTGCTTGTGGTGTGTAATGATAATCCTCACTATAGTTTGGCTCCTTAAGTCGTTTGTAATCCAAGTTTGGTTACTATCGTTTAATAAATTCTGTGTGTTTGGTTTCTATCTTTATAATAAAATCTGTCAAACCAACTAATTTCTAGTCTATACTGACTTCTATTAGTTTTTGGGTTGTACTTGACTGGTTAACAATTCCATTCAAGTTCTATGCTAAATAAAATAAAAGGAATCTTAACCAGTGGATAACGAGGAATTAACTTTTCAAGCTTATGTTAGATAACTATTTAAGATCTGAATAATAGTAGCATGATCATTGGCTTGATCAGCAACATAATCCGGCTTGTATTTTCTCATACGGAAGATAAAAACAGTCCTCTTATTTATTACTTCAAATTTAATAGAGATTCAGTCTAAGTTAGTCACCATTGTGGACATTTTATATAGAATGTTGACTCATTTATATGCGAATCAGATTGTGAGATCTGTCTCAATCCTGAAACAACTACTACTAACATGATAAAAGATGGACCCATATATTACTATCAACAGCTGATGAAGATTCTATTTTATCATCTTCTTGTTCACTTTTAGTCTTTTCTGTTATTTACTTTATGACTTTTATAAAAATAAATTCCTTATTTGATAAGGTACAGAAAGAATGGGAAAAAAATAATCTATCGAATAATACACAATTTTAAATTTATCTTAATGAATGAAAACTATAATTACGGTAAAAACAGATCACAAATTTATTATAAAAAGAGTATGTCTAAGATCTAATCTTAAAATAGATGGACACAAAATATTAAAACAACTGAAGGAAGATTCTAAAGCATAATATCTACCAGCTACTTTAAACTTTGTGGAAACATCAATATTATTGAATTTTGAAAATATTATGTAATTATATAATAATGAGTAAGTTGGGCCGGGCCTGGAATTACCACAAATATATCGGGTCAGGCCTGATTCTAAGTATATTTCAATTTTTGATATTTTTGTTTATGGTCAATTTCTAACCAGAAAACCAGCCGTTTTAGTGTTTCCGACCATAGGGTAATTGGGAAAAGAAACCTGCTGATCACCAAACGCCGTTGGACAGAGAATTGTTGCCGGTGGTTGTATCAGACAAACAAGAGAGAGGGAAGAGAGAAGATGGAAAGTAGCGCAAGGGGAGACTCAATAGAAAAGCTAAAGGGGCTTCAAATTTCATCTCTTGACGATGAAGACGACAAGATTGAGGAGGAACAAGAGCTAGTTATTGAAGACGATGATGAAGACGACGAAGAGGACGAGGAACAAGAACCTGTGGTTTTAGGTTTCTTGGAAAAGCCGAAATGCTACTGGTCTCTTCTTCGTCAGTTGTTTCCTAGCAAAGCTGGTGGTGTCCCGGTACAATTTCTACTCGCAGTCTCGAGGCTACGTTCACTTATGTCGCTTGGAGACAACTAATGATGTGTTCTTCGTCTCTGTAGGCCTGGGTAGATCCTATTAATTTGCCTAGTGGACAGTCCTGTACTTGTGATATTTGTGGACAGCCTCTGCAGTTTTTGCTTCAGGTACTTATGTTTTCGTCTCTCTTTTTTATCTTTTGTGAAAAAATGGATTAGTTTATGATAATTTTAAATTATATATTACAGGTGTATTCACCACTATCAGATAAGGAGTCTGCATTCCATCGAACGATTTTTGTGTTCATGTGCACATCAATGTCGTGTCTTCTCCGTGACCAGCATGAGCAATGGAAACACGGACCAGGAAAACCATCTCGAAGGTATCTCACTTTTGTATAATCAGTCTTCAGCTGGTCAGACTCATTTATATATATTCGGCTGATTGCCTACTTGATGTTTTCTCAAGTGTGAAGGTTTTCCGCTGCCAGTTGCCGTACAGTAACCCCTTCTACTCTAGTGAACCACCAAAACACAATGGAACTGATAGACCATTGAAAGCTGGAGGTAACTTGCTCATTATATTAGTTTGAACAATGCTTCTATCTTGGGTTCTAAGAGTTGGCAACAGATCAATGGGCTATTACATGCTGTTCTGGGATATAATTTTATCATCTAGAGCCTGCAGGGGTATTAAGTTAATGTGTTTTGGTTTAGTATTTTATAAAATGTTTCAGGCAATTAATAAGATTAACAATGCAAGTTAGTACAAAGGACACAGTGGCTGCCTTAACTACTTATGGTACTGTTTGAATAGCAGTCAGCATCCTCCTTTATGATTGGACTGTGTCTGCTGAAAGAACCCTAGACTTGATCAGAACACTTGTTCAGTGATTGGATTTCTGATGGCCTTTACGTTTTTTGTCCCAGTTGCACTTTGTAACTGGTGTGGTACCTGGAAAGGTGATAAAATGTGTAGTAGTTGCAAGAAAGCACATTATTGCTCACAGAAACACCAGGTAATTGCAAGCTGTAAGCATTTGCTGCATGTGCTTAATTCTGGGCTTTAATACCTGATCAAATTTCCTTCAACTCATATTGCACAGGCTCTTCACTGGCGCTTTGGCCACAAACTAGAGTGCCAACGGCATAGCCTTTCATCTCAATTACCTGATTCTTGTGATAGTGCTCCCATGGAGAAAATTCAAGGCCAGTAATTCCATCATCAAAGATGTTTTTGATATTCTTATTTTAATTAGCTCACCTTTCATTGCAACGGTAGACATTGCTTGAACTGTCAGCAACTAAATTTTTTCTCTATGTGTTGGTAATCTGACACGTTATTAACTAGAGTCTGGACTTGCAACTGATTAGTGTCATGACCATCTTAAATTTATGGAGTATGTAACTGTTCAAGGTTTTACTTCACGAAAGTTCGTGTGGTAAATATTTTCCAGATTTCTTCCTCTGATCGTTGTTGACATTTTTAACAGTTGCTAGCAAGACTCTTTGGCCAGAGTATGAGATGATAAATGAAAATGAAGATGAATTTGACGAGGGTGAAGCATCTGATGATGAAAGACGTGTTAACTCATTGGTGCCAACTTCCAGAATGGACCTCTCGATGAATTCATTGTTGGACAGTTTTAAGGTACCAATTTGGACATTTACATGATGAAAATTTAGTAATTTTTAATCTTCTACATCCTCATCTTACTGCTGGTGACCAGGGGGACAGTGATAAGAGGTGTTGGGCAGTATTCCAAGAGCGTATAGCCAGAGCCCCTGAACAAATATTGAGGTGATAAGATGTTTTCGTTTGTCTGCATGTTCAGTTAATACTTTTGCTGAAAGATTTGCTTTCTGAACTGCAGGTATTGTAGGCATGCTAGTGCAAAGCCACTCTGGCCTATGTCAACTGGTCGGCCATCAAAGGGTGACATTCCTTGCTGTAATCACTGTGGAAGCTCTTTAGTTTTTGAATTTCAGGTATAGTGGACTCTTTGTGCGTGCTTGCTTGTATCTGATTCTATTACTGTGATTGAATCTCACTTATCTTTAATTGAAGGAATATGTTTTGGTTACATGTTCTTTCTATTATATTTTGTTCTATAAAGCTATAGTTGATGTTTTAGTAATTTTTGTTTTTATCAGGTCTTACCTCAGTTGCTTTATTATTTTGGTGTGAAGAATGATGTTGATTCTCTTGATTGGGCAACCATTGTGGTGTACACTTGTGGAGCGTCTTGTGAGACTAGTGCAGGCTACGCAGAAGAATTTGCTTGGGTTCAGCTCTACCCACAATCTGCTGCCTAGTTAGTGTTTGCTTCAATATCACCTGCTTATGAATTAACAATTGGAAGGACAATGATCAGGAAAAGAATCTGTATATTACTTTCTTGCTCTTCATTTAAGCTTAAAATCTAACTAGCTCTTGTTTTAAGTATAAAATCTAACTTTTTAGGAACCGCCTTATATTGATGTTTGAAGAATGACCTGTGTTGTCTGGAAATCGATTTTTACAAACTTGTCTCAATTTATAGTTGGGGATTTTATGACATTATCGTAAATTCGATTTTTCATGTTCTTTTCATTTGTTGGAAAATGGGTTCTGATTAGAAAAATTGTTGTTACATTATGTTGCCACCAGTGGGCAACTTAGATCATTGTATCATTTTTAAACTGCCCCTAGTAGAATCTGCTGATTAAGTCAATATTGCTTGAAGGCCTGAGATCAGTATCGGAAAGTCAGAAACTCATCCATAAATCTTACAATCTTCTAATGCTGTAACAATAGAATCGAGTATACACGCGTTGTAGTAACAGAAAGGCTGAAAATACATTTCACCTCTTAATATTTGCATCATGATTTAAATTAAATTCTTAAAGTTTGATAACGTAAAAAAAAAAAGACTTAATAGTATTTTTTTAACTGTGAGATTTTTACTGAAATATAGATTAAATCTTAAGGTTTTAGAATGTTTAAAATGAATATATTTAACTCTTTTGAAGTCGCATGTGTAGAGGTTGTGAGTTATTTCTGTGATTGGTTTCTTATATGCTTGTCCAATAAAGCAAGTTTTTGCCAAAACTTGAAGGTTAAAGTTGAGCAACAACTTGGTATTCTACTGTCAAAACTAAGGCATTGAACATTGACGAGCCTATAAACCAACCCAATTTGTAAATGAGGATGTTATTCTCTGTTGTTAGGTTTGTTCATGCTATAAGTGGTCATTTGGATCGGTTTTTCATTTGATATGTTATTTCCCGGAACTTCATTAAAAAGTAATGGCCTATTAGACTAAATATACTTGAAACGAAAAATGAATTCAACATTTATTCACCAAATAGATCCCCAAAATCAGTAATTAGGATGATAATAGCACTAATTTGTTAAAGCAAAAATGAAGCTACATAATGAAGCCATTAGCAATGGCATGATTTCTTTTTCGACTAATAGTTGCAAAGTCTGGGAGCTTCTCTATAGGATTCAGATTCTTTATCTTAATTATCATATTTCAACCTTGTTTCCACCCCAAAATGATGTCCTTTTATATCTATTTACACATAAAACGACATTATTTTGAGGCAAAAATATAATTGGAATAGAATATTTGGGACAGAGGATCTGATGCTTCTGCTGTGTATCTTTTAGTTCCAAGATTATCAAGCTCGAAAAGAATAGAACTTGAATAACTCTATCATCATCATCTTTTTCAGCATAACCCTTAAAGTCCAATTTCCAGACATTCTTATTCCTAACGTTTTTGTAGCGAGTTAAGCAATACTTAAGTTGCCATTCTTGGGATTACTAAATTCTTATTGTTTATTATGTTTATTTTATATGGTTAAAGATTCTATTTAATTATATATAATTTGGGATTACTGAAAGTTAAGATAAAACGTTCATGAAAGGAACATTCATAACAAGCTGAAATAGGAAAAGTTAATCTAGTATAGCATAATAGTTTATCATATAACTAATATATTTCATTTTATTTAATCATCTATTGTTTTTATTTATGTATAGAATTATTTTTATCATTATTCTACATCAATTATTTTATTCTTGTTGTTATTTATGCATATGTTAATTGATGCATTTGTTATATATAGCTAAAGACCATAATGACTTAGTACGGGAGTATAAGGTTATTTTGTTGGCGGGTGGTTTAAATTGGAACACGAGTTAAGTTATAAATGAGATCAGTTAAACATATTTGGACCTAGATTTTATGAGTTATATGCAAATATATCAGAAGGGGGCGAAACTAAGGTACAACCAAGTTGATAAAGCATAATATAAAATTTCAAGATTTAAATTGAATGAGTCATTAGTTGATAAAGCATATTATAAAATTTCAAGATTTAAATTGAATGGGTCATTATGACTCATTGAATCAAATGATAATTGTATAAGGCCAACTAATTTGATGAAGATCCATAGAATACTAAATGGTTAAGTAACATATAAGTTAGATTAACATAACTTAGCTCCTAAAATATTGCAAATTACTTATAGAGATGATATGAATGATGGGTTAGGTGTAAGATTGACAATGAAATGGGCCTAGCTCAAGTCAACCCTGAGACCTAATCGAGCCCAAAGCTTCTAGATCAAGGTTTGGCACTTTTGAACTTGCCCAGATATAAAGCCCAATCGAGCTAAGATAAGTCTAAAAATTTAAATGAAATATTGGCCCAAAGTAATAAAAAATATTATTTTGTTATATAGATAAATGACATCATTTTGTATGTGAATGAGATTTAAGCTTTAGATCTAATCAAGTCACAAAGCTTGAGTCTAAACCTAAAATTAAAAAGAAGCTCGAGCTTTGTCTAAATTTTAGACAACTTTAGCTAACCTCACTAACTTTAATTTGAACCAAGCTCATGCACTTTTGTCATCCTTAGTTGAGTGGTGACTCAAATATTGGTAACGGGACAGGAGTGATAGATGGAGAGGATGTAGTTATTAATGATTCAAACATTGGTCACAGGGACAATAGTGAAAAAACAAAATGAAGCTGAGAGTATTAATAAGAATGTAGTTGTTGATGATGGAGACAGTTATTACGAACGAAGAACTAGTAATAATGAAGAGGTTAAATACAAAAGTAATAAAATTAGTAATGAAGTTGGAGAACAAGAAAATGCCTAACATGAAGATTATGGAAGTTTCAATAATTATATTCTAGATGGAGATCATACAATGGAAATAGATTCAACAGATTATAGAAGTTTTCTATATAATTATGACAATTTTAGTACTGAAGAACCTGACAAACGATTAAGGAGACCATCTAGTTGTGTTAGACATGAAGCAAATTACGAACAATGTCATTGAATTTTAAGTATAGAGTTTGGTGGTGAAAAGGAATTTAAAGATATAGTTATTGATCATGTAGTGGCTACTAGATTTAATATGTAGAGGAAAAGGAATGAGTTTAAGAGGACTAGAGTTGTGAATAGATGGTTGCAATTTGATATTATTCACTTCATGTGACAATAATGATAAGTGCTTCAAGGTTAAAACCTACAGGCTACAATATAGTTGTTTCACCACAATTAAGCCATATTAGGAGAAAAGTAAAAACATATCTCAAAATAGCTTATCTACAAGATGGTCATATTAGAGGAAGATGGGAATGAATTATAATTTATTCAACTGAGTTCATACATGGGCTTTGAAGGCAAAGATAACGAGGTCAAAGCGCAATACTGAAAATGATGGATGCCTGTCAAGCTAATATATTAAAACTCATCTAATAAAGAAAGCGACAATTTTAAAGATAATTTGATCTATCAATTAAGAGAAATGAGAAATAAGAAATAAATATACACAAAGTTCTTGACATAACGCTAAATTCTTCCTAGAAAAGTATTGAGACAACAAGTCATTATTCAACCCAGACAATGTAATCATTAAGCAAAAAGTCTAACATGGTAAATCAATCATGTGCATTATATGATCTTTTTACATACATAACAACACACATGCGAACTATGATATGATAAACAAAATTATTTAAACGTAAGATAAGTTACACGGCAGAGAAGACGAACGAGGGAGAGACACAACATAAGAGACGAAGTTATCAGAAAAGAGAAAACCACACCATAAAAATTTTATCAATGTCAACACAACCTAACGGTTCTATTAATCAGAGGACCCATTTTAAGCACTTTTCAAAATAGTATATCAATCTAACTTAAATTTTAGTTCCAACTGTTAAAATACCTTCCACCTAAAAGTAAAGAAACTTGTAGCCTTGTTACCCATCTTTTATGAGTCAGAATTCTTTCTCACACATTTTACTCAACTTACATCAGGCGCCCTTTCTTCCTTTCCCTCAATTTTTTATGAATTTGATGAGATCAAGAATCAACCGATCAGCTATTTGTAATGACACGTAAATAAAAAACCAATAGAACAGATTCCATATAACTAGAAATGCAAATATCCTAGAATCCCTTCCATCATCATTTAATATATTGCGTAACATAGTCCAAATCAACAAGGAACACAGTTTCAACAAAACTGCTCTGCCAAAGCACTGCTAGATCTTTGGAGCTGTCAACGAGGATTTCACTTCTTTGATTTCTTTGAAGTCCTGCACAGGAAACAACAAAATTTGAGTAGAATAGGACTGAATGAGCTGAAGGTTCATGTCTCTAGAGCTTAATCTTACTCGACTGGTTGAGCTGCAGCAGCAGTTGAGACAGCTACTGGTTTATCGCCTCCTCCTGGTCCCTGCAAGAATTTCAATTTTAAAATAAGCATCGCAGTATACTACATAGAGAAACTACATTTCATCAAGCCCTGAGGATACTACCTTTGCTTGTAGATGAAACCATTTATCAGTGTATATTAATGAAGGAACCGAGCACGTTGACAGAACCATAATGCAAAAAATACTATACAACTATCATCTAGTATAATTTACATATAAACCATCAAAACAAACTTCTGGCTGAAACAGACAAGAAAATAATAGATTGAACTAAGCTCCTCTCAATACCCATTACCAAGTATTTACCAAAAAAAATACCCATTACCAAGGAAATGTAACAATTATTAACACCATCAGTTGGTCTTTGAGCCAAAAATTTTAATAAAGTTGGCCCATTCTTATATCACGTGGAAAATTGGATTCATGATTTCCAGGATGTTACCTGGGCCAATCGTTCCTCTCTTCTAGCAAATTTTCTTTCCCTGCTTGCCTTATTCTTAAGCCTCTTGGCCTCAAACTGATCAGACAAATTCTTCTCTCTAGCTTTCTCAGCCTTAGATTTGTGAATGCTCTCCATGAGGACACGCTTGTTCTTAAAGACATTACCCTTAACCTTCATGTACATGTCATGATACATGTGTTTGTCAATCTTCTTTGCCTCCCTGTACTTGCGGAGCAACCGCCTTAGGACACGCATCCTTCTCATCCAAAGGATCTTTGTTGGCAGCCTGGCCTCTCTTGTACCCTTGCGCTTACCTAGAGGCACAATGCTTAGAAGTTAAAGCACAGAAAGAAAAAAAGTACTGCCTAGAATAAAATGGAATCTCCAATATGGTCCAAGACTGACAATTTTCATTTCAGATATTAACCATGTGACAATCATCAAACACTTGCCACAATAAGTAATAAAGTATTAATTCATTCAATGGTCTAAAATGAAATTCATTAAAACTTTATAATCCACAGAACAAATACCATATCCTGAGTGACGTCCCTTCCTCTTTGCTTCCTTCATTCGACGTGCACGAGATCGAGAGTGAATCTTTGTTGGCTTCCTGATGATAAAGCCATCCTTAACCAACTTCCTTATGTTTTGGCCTGCAGTTAAATCACCAATACGCAACATCAAATAGCCAATAAATTAATGATTTACAGAGAAAATGTTAATAAATTCCACCATAATGTTTCAAATGGAAATATAGATTCAAAGAGAAAGCACGGTGCACAAACAAAGACGACTCACAAGTGTTAACAACTTCGTAAAAACAAATAGAAACCCAATATTGATGTTCCCTCAGAGAACCTTTTCAAATCACAGACAGTAGCTGTACCAGCTAATATCATACGGCACTTGCAAGAATTGGTACTTCCTCCTCACAGGGAATTTTAACTCAATTGAAAAAAATCACACGAGGCTCGAAGCTTCAAACACTAAACTAATGAATAAGTTCCAATAAGATTAAACACAAACTTTCTTCTATAAATCAAACACTTGAGACTTGCTACTTTTACTGACTTCCTTCACAGCATCAAACCAGAAATCAAAAACAGTCGAATAAAGTAATTTCAACTACATCTCCAGGGGGGAGCATCATTTCTAATTCTGCGAATCTGAGGACACAAAGACCAAAAACTCAAAGAAATGAAAAGTGAAACGGGGAAGATTGAGAGCGTACGAGAATTGGCCATGGAGATTTCGTTAACTTCATTGGGATCCAGCCACACCTTCCCTTTGCCGCACTTAAGGACGCTGGCGGCCAGCCGCTTTTGGAGCTTCAGCGAAACCATTTCTGTCTCTCTCTGCAGCTGCGATTGGAGAAAAGATGGAGGTAACTGTGTTAACTGCGAATTTATATGATTGGCCTATTTCTTGCCCTTCACGTTCTAGGGTTTTCTCACGTGACGTTTATTGGGCCCTTTAGCCTTTCTCTAAAATCTCATGGGCCTGATTTGTGGCATTACTATTATCAGTTAACGTTAAAAAAGAGAGAGAGAGAAATATGTATCTACAATGTAGATGAATGAATGTCATGGCCAGGCCAAATTTTGAAAACTCAGCAAAAGGTCACCAATTCTGTTACTTTCATGCAACTTTTGCTTCTCTGGTACTGGCCATAGCAGATTCAGCTCTATATGAAATTAAAGTTTGGATTAAGTTCGAATTATGGATCAAAATGAATTTTTAGGTACCGTAATTAAAATTTGGCATTTTAAATTTTTTGTAATTGCTGTAGTTGTTAGTTTTTGATAGTTTACTTTATAAAACCAACTTATTTTTTTTTTGACTCCTACTCCTACTTTTATTGTTACTGCTACTGCTCCTTCTTCTACTACTACTATTATTATTATTATTAT
>JANSVB020000192.1:2116201-2127458 GCA_025504935.2 Erythroxylum haughtii
GTGTTTGTCTCAAGACATGCTACATTCTTAGAAAGAGAATTTATTCTCAAAGAAAGTAGTGGGAGTGAGGTTGAACTAAGAAAAGCTTAAGGGCCATAAACTCACATCGATATGGAACAAGAACCTCAAGTTGATACATATGATGTACACCGAGAGTTCAAGAAACACATAGTCCGCGACGAACTAGTAGGAAACATTGTCCTCCCACTAGATTAGATCTACATATTGAGCATGGAAAGGATAACGTATCACTCATAGATAATGAGCCTACTACATTTAAAGAAGCAATGTCAGACATTGATTCTTTAAAATGGCAAGAAGTCAAGAAATCCGAAATGGAATCCATGTATACTAACCAAGTATGGAATTTTATGAATGTACCTAAAGGTATAGTACCTATTAAGTGCAAATAGATTTTTAAGAGAAAAATCGACATGGATGAAAATGTACATATGTACAAAGTAAGGTTGGTGGCGAAAGGTTTCAGATAAAAATCAGGAGTTGATTTTGATGAAACTTTTTCAACAGTAGCAATGCTTAAATCTATAAGGATTTTATTGGTTATAGCAGCATACCATGATTATGAAATTTGGCAAATGGATGTCAAAACAACATTTCTCAATGAAAATTTGCAAGAGGATGTGTATATGGCACAACCTGAGGGTTTTGAATCCAAAGAATTTCCTGATCAAATATGCAAGTTGCAAAGGTCCATTTATGGACTTAAGCAAGCATCGTGAAGCTGGAACATCCGTTTTGATGAAACAATCAAAGAGTTTGATTTTATAAAAAATGTGGATGAACCTTGTATTCACAAGAAGGTAAGTGAGAGTGCAGTCGTTTTCTTAGCACTTTATGTTGATGACATATTGCTTATTGGAAATAACGTTTCAATGCTCTAGTATGTTAAGATATGGTTATCTAAGAACTTTTCCATGAAGGATATGGGAGAAGCAGCCTATATACTAAGTATAAAGATCTATCGAGATAGATCAAAAAGGTTACTTGGATTATCTCAATCCACTTACATAGATAAAGTGCTAAAGAGGTTTAGCATGGAGAATTCTAAGAGGGTATTCTTACCCATATCACATGGGATTTGTCTCTCACAAAGTATATATCCATAGACATAAAAGGAGAGAGATAAAATGGATTGTATTCCATATGCTTCAGCAATTGGATCAATCATGTATGTGATGCTATGTACTAGACTAGATGTTGCTTATGCTTTGAGCATAATAAGTAGATATCAAGCTAATCCGGGTGAGAATCACTAGACGATTGTGAAAAACATCTTGAAGTACTTAAGAAGGACTAAAGGTGTTTTTTTGGTCTATAGAGGAGCTGAGTTGAGAGTTCAGGGTTATTCAGATGCCAGTTTCCAACCTGATCAAGATGATAGTAGATCATAGTCAGGATATATTTTTACTCTTTATGGTGGTGCGGTTAGTTGGAAGAGTTCTAAATAATCAGCCATCGTAGATTCAACGATCGAAGTAGATTACATTTCAGTGTCAGAGGTTGCAAAGGAACCAGATTGTATCTCCAAGTTCATCAATGAACTTAGAGTGGTTCCTAGCATTGTTGAGCCCATGGTATTGTATTGTGACAACAATGGTTTGCACAAGCAAAGGAACCCAAGTCTCATTAACAGTCCAAACATGTACTCAGGAAGTTTCACTTAATCAGGGAGATAGTAGAGCAGAAAGACATAACATTGAATCAAGTTCCCATTAAAGAGAATCTACCAGATCCTTTTACTAAGTCATTGTCTCAAAAGAGATATGATCGTCATATGGATGGAGATGACATTAATTTCATAGGTGGTTGGCTTTAGTGCAAGTGGGAGATTGTCAGTTTATGCCCTTGCAACCAATCAATTGGGTGCAAATTAATGTATGACATTATATTTTATTAATGGAGGCTTTATTTATCTTTTGTATTAATCTAATTAATATTTCATGTTTACTACTAAAGATAAAATCCTTAGAATAATTACTGTGTAATTGGAATTATGATGAGATCATAATTATGAGATTCAATTTACACTTATGTGTTATTTCTAAATGTTCTTAGTTGTAGTTTTATCAAGACTAGATATTGTTGAAACGATAAAACTAGCACACATTATGTTTCTTTCTTATTAATAAAGTAACTGATCTCATTAATTAAAGTATAGAGATACTTAAACTAATATGTGGGTGATTATTAAAGAATAAGTCATTGAACTGACCCGATTATGAGAATTTCAAATGAAATATTACTTATGTGTCTATGGATTATCTCATAATGATGACTGTATAATTGATCCTCAGACATGAGATTACCAAGGTATCTAGTATGAGAATTACTGTATTTTAATGCTACTTATGAATTGTTCTAGGATAATTCAGTTGGTAGTAATTGGATACAGTATAAACCATATGTAGATAGTTGAATAAGTCAATATAAGATTTGTCACTTTAAAGTAATTAGAGAGAATATTCTGTTGTTTTTTATTAGTAATGATTTATGAAATTCTCTGGCCAGAGTGAATTGATATTTGAAAATGAGCTTTCAAATTTTAATAATAAATCAATTACTAATTAGAAAGAACGAACATAATTGGATGATAAGAGTAGACACTATGTTCATACTCTATCCACTTAGAATATTGAATGAAGGAAGGATTAAATTATACATTATGGCCATGCATGAACAGGTTAAGTCAATCACTTTGACATTCCTGATATTTGGAACATTATGACATATTGCTAGATGTCAATCATGATTTATGATTATTAATTATTTAATTGGAGAATTAAAGATAAAATAAAAAAAGTTTTAATTTATCTAATTCTAATTGTAAATTATAATTATAATTTATAATCATTGCCGATTTATTAAGAACTTAATGGGTCACACATCAAAGAGCAATTTGTGAAAAAAAAGTCAATTTAATTAAGTTGGACTTAATTATAAAGTTTGAAAATTTTGGGAATTAAATATGAGATATTTGATTTTATTAAAATTAAATTAAATTAATTAGAATTAGAATTTGGTTCTAATTATAATTAAAGAGATTTAATTTTAATAAAAGATTGTCTTGATTTTCTATTTAAAGGAAAAAGCTTTCTAGAAGCTAGCACTTTTGTCTTCTTCCTCTCAAAATATTTTGGGATTGCTTTGTGGATACCATCAGAGGTTGGACAATTGGGTAGCTCGTGATTGATCACTCAGAGAAAAGATTCAAAGTTTTTCTTTGGAAAGCGAACAAGGTATAATTTCTAAATCAAATTTTGTTTTATTTAAGTTTAATCAATTATCAGGATTCGTTCGGAATCCGTAAAAAAAAATTATTTTCCGTTACGCCCGTGATTCGATCACGGTTGGATTCCAACATATAATTGTGTTGTTAAAATTGGTAATTTGATTGAAAGGTAAGGTTTTGTGTTATACTGTTGATGATGAATGTGAAGTGTATTTTTAATGATGTAAACTAGTATGTAGTAGCGTAGAAAGAAATAATTTATAGGCATTGATACTATCAAAGAGCATGTAATTGTGATTTTTTCACTTCCATTTGTTGTAATGAGGTTTCAACATATAAAAAGGAATTAAGAATACAAGATAAGCTAGAATTATAGGCAAGATAATATCAAATAAAATCAAAACTAAAGATTGTTGGGATATCTAGCATACTAATTTGAAAATCAAGGTAAATGAAGGTGAGGACAGGGATATTTGCCAGTTATCTAGGAATGAGATCTTCTCTAGTAAAGCTTGTTGTGAATTACTTCAAAGGCAGTATAGATTTTTTCCATAGGCTAGAGTGATGTAGGTAAAACACTCTCACCCGAGGGTTGTAACTACGCCTTCCAACAGTCAACAAGTTGAAGTTTTTTCTTCACATACCAAATCGATGCATACTTTGTCTGAGGGAGGAGGAAAGCCATGTGCATCTATTTTTCCAATGCGACTTTGTAAATCCTAGTTAGAAAATGATCCTAAAACAATGTCATATGCTAAATATGCTCAGCAACTGGAGTTCGTTTACTTCGTGGTGTTACCACTTCGTGCACAAGGATGAACCTACCAGATGGAGCTTCTGCATAGTACTATCCTTTCTTTTCAAGTCTAATTGGGATCAAAAGGAAGCTTCAAATATTCCAGAATAGAGATTCAACTAAGGAAAAATTCCTTAACAATATATACACGCAAATCCGAAGCTATTTTAGTATACACAAGCTCAACTGTCATAATCATGATTATTGGTCTAGAATGTGGAATGTGGAATGTGTAAAAATGTATAAACATATAAAAACTAGCTAACTAGCTTCTTTACTTTTGACTCTTAGTTTCACTTAGAAACTTTGTAAAGCTTTCCATAGATTTCATTACATTTTATATATAAAAAAACTGCCCCACAAAATTTACTTCAAAAATGAAAATAAGCAAGGTTGGATTCGTGTTTCCTATAATCCAAGTTCGGTTTAAAAATTTTTTAGGTACAAAAAAATTTTAAACTTAAATCAAGCCTAATGTTTGATCGACCTTGAAGTATTTGGTTTGGATTTAAGTCCCATTAAAATTTGACCAATTCAAGTTTGAACAAATCAAGACAGACTCAAATGACTCGAAACCTAATTTTTAATCATTAATTTTATATGTTAAAATTAATTAGGAGTTTAAGAAGAGAAGAAATAAATTAAACTAAAAGCTAAGGGAAAAAAACTCAGTCTGTAAATATTTTGGAGGTGAAAGAAATACTGGATAAAGTACAGGAGGTTTTGAGGTCCAAAGCATGATTCTGTAGATGATAGATCATCTGGTGATGTAAGATAGCCATGATGGTTGTGGGATCTTGATTTGCTTCAATGATCTGAATTTGAACTTGTAGCCATTCAGACAAAGTGATATCATCCAACCTAATATTAAAATTAGGTGCTATTGTCAGAATGACACTTTCATTGTTGATAGTAGTCAGCAAAGTACCAATCAAAGCATTTTGGTACTTTGTGTAGATAGTGTCTAGAAGAGATATCCTAGTTGTAGCAAGTATTTCATTTCATCCATAAAGTGTGAGAACAAGGCGTATAGCTCCTACATGTAGATATGTATGGTTGTGTTCTCTCTAGAGAGAGATAAGTTGCTTTGGTATCTCAAGCTTTATGTATTATTCTGCTATAGTAGATCTAAGACAACACTATTCCAATCTGAAACTCTAGATTATTTCTTTGACTTTTGGTCTAGATATAGATAAAATAGGATGTATACTTCTTATCCAAGAACGATCACGAGAATAGATACTATAAGGACTCAATAAAGGTAAAGAAGACTAACAAACATTATTTTCTATAGGAACATGGGTGATTTCAACTAGATTTTCAATATAATTAGACAAAACACACTTACCATGAGAAGGTAAGCTAGATATAAACAAAGTTGAAGACTGATGAACAGGGTCATTTGGTAGTGTTTCCATAACTGTTAGGCTCTCTCCTTACTCACTCTTATCAAGAGACAATGTTACCACCAGCCAAGACATAAAAGATGGCTCTGATACCAACTCTAGGGACCTTGAAGGACACAAGACAACCAATTAGCTAAAGCAATACCTTTGAGTAGACCATCAACTAACCAAAGTTGGATTGTAGACTACTGAAGTGTCTAGTGTAGACTGTTGTAAAACAATATGGGAACCTTGTTACTATCAGTAAATTCTAGGTATGATGGCCGAGACACAAAGCCTTTCTCTCTACGGGCACAACACTTAACTTTCCTCTTAGGAAACTTACACTCTCACAACTCTTTTTCCCCTTTTGAAATGATAGTCACAACAGTACCTACACTCTATCCTGGTTAAACTCTAATCTCACAATGGAATTTTTTATGTAGTCATAGACTATCTTAGACTTTCTGATACATAAGATCCTCAAAAGAGGCGAGTGTAGATAATGCTTGTCTCTGTATAATAACAGATAGTAACATTACTGAAGACTTAAGCTTTTATAAGATGGAGAACTTAGAGAGAATGGAAAACACACAAAATAATATTCATTCAAATCAAACTTTGAACTTTTGCCTGCTTACAATGGAAGAGGAACCTTGATTTTATAGGTGAAGTAAGGATAGGAAAGTAAAACACTAAAAAACAAATTGATTACATCTTTAAAAAAGATCGCAACTTTATGTACAATTATCACACCTTTCACAAAGCTACTTTGAAAAAGCAAACAACTTTTTAAAAAGAAAACAATATGATGATAAGAAGGAATCTTACATAGTAGTTTGTAGGCTACAAAGATTCTTTTTCATCACAAGACTCAAAAAAGGAAAACTCTTAAAAAGATGAGGTCTACTTTAGAGTGCTAAAGTGAGGATGTTGTTATAGTAAAATTCATCCGTCAATGCCATGTCATTGTCAATTTCTCAAGAATATCAGTTGTAGTCCAAGTATAAGGCCATGGGCTAGAAATAAAAATGGGGTCTTGAACAAGACTGGATGGTACGTTGGAAGCTATAGATTCATGATATGTAGGGCAAGGAACTTTACCAGCTCAAATGTTGATAACATTAGCGGGAGCCATCGATGTCTAATGGTCAAATTATGGAGTAAGAATTGGTGCGAGAAGAGCAGTATCTCCAAAATATGGACTAGGAGATGTACAATTATTGGATGGAGACAGGCTTGGGGATTGATTGAGTTGATTTAAGAAAGGATTTAAGTCTACCATTAACTTTGTGCCTTCTATAGACCAATGAGGGGTGGTTCGCCAATGTTGAAGATGATTTAGTGTACACAAATGTCCAGAAGTACTCATACAGTAAGGACGGTGTATGATATAAATGACATAAACATTATGATCAGTTAAAGTAGTGTCCCATAAATGATAATGAGTTAGGAGTTGAGACTTGTCCACATGCCATTTGGATAATGGTTGAAACCATTCTAAAAAAGTCCATAAAACAGAGTTGACATTTGTAGGATCAGATAAATGACGATAAACATAGAGGGGTGACAGAGAGATAGAGCAAGCATATAAGGTAGACAAAGCTTAAAGAAGTCATAAGGTAGTATCGTGGACAGTATCATAAAGATGATACATTAGTTTGTAAGGAGCTAGAGCATCAAAATAAGCAGGAGTGGGTAAAATATCAAATTTGAGAAGAGTGAGATGAAGAAAGTAAAACATACTTTGATGAAGAAAGGGGAAGAGTTCTGCAACAGTAATTGGAGGAGTAGAAAATAAAGGGGAAAATCTTTTTAAAATTTTGCAAACTTAGGAAACTCCATGAGCTAAAAAAGAGGAATATAATGTTTCAGAGAAGAGGAAAGAAATAAGATAGGTTTAGTAAGTCTAGAGAGAAAATCAGCAAGTGTGTTTTGGTGACCTTTAATGTGCTGAATGGAGAATTTATAAAGAGAAAACCATTCCTGCCAACAAAGCAATTAACTATTGGGAAGATATTTCTTGAGTTGATCAAGAATCTTGAGAAATGAAGTGTTATCCATTTCAATGACAAAGTGATAAGGAGCGAGGTGGAAAGCAAACTTTTTAGTACCTCTTTTAACAACTAAGATCTATTTATAACTGATGTGGTAGTGGCATTCAAAGGTTCGAAGTTGGCCACTTGCATGACCACAATAATGACGTTTGTCATTGATTTCTTCAATAAGTGCATCACCCCAATAATGGTCACTAACATCTGTTTGTATTATGTATTGTCTCAAGGTGGAGGATCTTGACATATGTACTTTAAATGTTGGACAACCTTTGTTTGTTCTAAATGCCAATGTGGTGGATTCTTTTTGAGCAACTTAGATAAACATGAAGTGTAAACTGTCACATGTGGGATGAACTCACGGATGTAATTAACAATCCCGAGGAATTGTTGTATTTATTTCGCAGTGAGATCTTCATCAGAAAAGTGTAACATCTCTTGTGCAATATGTGGACCAAGCTGGTGGAATCCATCTTTGAAATACATACCTAGAAATTCAATCTCTTTTATACCAATGATGCTTTTAGAGGCTGAAAGCATAATGCTATATTGTTTAGTAAGATCGAAGAATTACTAAAGTAAGAACTGATGTTCTTCATGGGTCTTTGAGAATAGGAGAATATCATTAATATAGACGATTTCACTATTGAGGATAGGCTTATGGATGTTAATCAAGGTTCTTTGAAACAGTGATGGGGCAACTTTAAGCCCAAAGGCATAAAAGTCTATTGGTATTGTGCATTGGGAATGTAGAATGTAGTTTTGTACCACTCAGTTGGGTGATCAAACTCAGAAAAGATAACAACTTGTTTTAAAAATAGTACCTAAGTACTGATCTTAAGGAGAGGAAACTTGTCATCTTATAGGAATGCATTCAAAGGCTTGTAATTAATCACCAATCTCTTTCTACAATGCTTTTGCTCTGAACATTTGTTCATATAGAAAGCCTAATATGACTTTGTGGGTTCAATGAGTCCTTGCTTCAAAAGGATAACACACTCGGCTTGTGTGAGTTTAAGGCCATCAGAGTTCATCCCTGGATATGTTACTTTCGTAGGATTGATATCCTCATTCTTTTTGAAAGGTAGACTTATGAAAACGTCACCTTTTTTTCAAAGAGGATATGGATGAGAAAACTGTGCATATGATTTGAAACAATAGTCTAACAGTTTATCTCGCAATAAGGTATATGGAGTAGGAACTTGAGAAAGTTTAAACACATTTTTCACTTCAGTGTAGGCATTGTAAAATGATCAATACCTAAGGTCTGTGAGTAGGATCTGTAAAGGTGAGTCTTTACTATATACATCCATACCAATTAGAATATCTGGGCCAGGTAGATTGCTTCTTAGCACTTTAGTCCAAACTGTACACTATAGAAAGAATCGAATCTCGATCTTTCTCTTTGTTATTAACCTGATCTTGAATGAATTGCCATCTATGACAGTAAGTACTTATCATGTGAGGTCCATACCTCATAAGGTAAAATGTGGGGCTTCATAATCGTACAGATAGATCCAGTATCTATAAATTCAATAGCTTTAAATTTATAATCATATTTGTCTTGTCTGAAGAGTTGGATCTGGACATATAGTCATTGGATTGGAGTACGATCTAATTTTATACAGGTCTACTGTAGCATGTATAGAGAATTGTCTCCTCAAGAGAGAGAAGAATCAAAGGATTCATCTTCAGAGGTCGTAACAGAAACAACAAACTTAGTATCTTCATCTTCAGTGGATTGTTCCTCAATAAGATCTTTAAAGTTATTGGAAGAATGAATAGGAAAATTGATTGCATTTGCTTCAATAACTTGACATCTTTCTTGCTTTTATGAGGAAATGTTCGTGTAAAGTGTCCTGGTTGTCCACAGAGAAAACATCGATAAGCTTTTTGAGAATGATAGGATTTCTTCTTGAATAATAGAACAAACTTTCTCTTTATTCCATCTAATCTAATATAAGTTTTCCTTAAGGGCTTATAACCTTCCATTTGTCTGCAGAACTTTCGTCGATGATAGACATGATTGTGATGAGATTTATTCTTGTTGCTACAATCACAATTCTTTTTGTCTTTACACTTAATTTGAAGATGAGGCTTCTTGTAAGCCTATTTGAGAAGTGGACCACCTTTAATGATGCTCTTGAATAAGACATGTTGATCACAAAGCTTATCAAAAAAGGCTAAAGCAAGCTGGTAGATTTCTCCAAGAAATATATTTGCAATATCCATTTGTAAAGAAACAATGGTCTGTTGTAGCTATTGTTGCAGTTGATCTGGAAGGGATGAGATAAAAGTATATCGAATATTAACATCATTCTATCCATTCAAAAGATAATACCATTCTGTCATGCATTAAAAATGCTTCTATAAATCACGTTTGTTAAATGAACAACATTTCATTGCAAAATAATCCTGAAAAATCTACTTATCTATAAGCTAAAAGTCACCAATAAAGTCCTTATGAATTATTCCAAGAAGAGCTCTGGCTATAGTGACTTAGATATACTGAAGTCTTCGATAGTCGTCAATACTTTGCCACCATTCTCGCAAAGTACCAGTGAAGCGAGAAGCAAACTCAGACAAAATATCCTGTAAAGGATTATTTGGTCAAGTCATTTGAAGATCTATCCAGACACTAAATTCATGCAAACGATCTCTCTATTTCTTTGGGGAAGATCGTCAAAAGTAAACTAAGGTTTTGAAATAGGCTTGGTCTGTGCATTGGTTGAGCTAGGGCTACTTGTGGTGCTAGTGTAGGTTTGAATGGTTCAATACATGTAGATTCTGCTTCATTTATATCTGGTTCAACTTTAGTAGGTTTAGGCATAGTCATCAGAACTTGTGCTAAGTCTGATAGATCAGTTAGCTAGGCTGAGGCATCAGAAGAAGGTTCAGAGATTTGTTCAGATGATGACTCAGAAATTATTGCAGAGACTTCAGAACAAGCTTCTGAATTATTTGATTGAGCAGAGGAATCTTATATAGCAGGTGTAGGTGCAAGAGTTGTTATGAACTCTGTCAGAGACGCTTTATCCTTCCCAATAGAGGTGGAAGGTTAAGACTTTGGTAGAGAAGTGGGAGGTCTATGAATCTGTAATGATCTACTCCACTGGTTAACTAGTTCAGGTTTAGTATATGAAGGTGATGGCTCAAGAACTTGTTCAGGCTTTGGCTTTGATTTTGGCTTTTTAGTTTTAGCTTGAGTTGCCTGAGGATGTATATGTTGTTTGATCAAAGGATAGTTGAACTTGAAGACCTTTAAATAGTCAGCTTCTTCTGGGTACGTTTGATACAGAAGAGGAGTGTATATTGGCTATATATTTGAAATACTGAAGAGGATGAGCCATATATAGTCTTAGACTATGCATATTACATATCAGCTTCTATACATTGCACAATTCCTTATATCTTCTTGAGTTCTCTAGTTTTGACATTGAATTCAGATCCAAAATACTGTATAGCAATGTAATGTTGAAGATTAACGTGAAATTGTTGGATCTGAGCTTTGTATGAATGGTACAATTGTTGGATTTGTTTAGAGACGACGTCAACTTTTTATTGAGTAACATGACTATATTGACTAATTCCATCTAACTTGGAATCAATTCTTCTAAGGATTTTGTTTTATGCTATTGCATTTGATGTCTGCCTGTTAAGAACTTCATCTGAAGGATTTGAGACAAGTGCTCCTTATGAAGTGATTCTTGTGGCTCAAATATATGGGCTAGAGATAACCCTAGTTGTTTCATCTGTACTTCTGTACAGAGAA
>JANSVB020000192.1:2162868-2176075 GCA_025504935.2 Erythroxylum haughtii
CTGTAGAGGTCCTCGTCCTCCACCAGAGCTTGGCATCCCCATCCAAGTACATTGCCATCACATTGACCTTATTAGCGTTAGATACCCTAACAACTGCAAGGTATTGCTCTATATCCCATAAGAAGTTCTCCAACACTTTGACGTCTCGCACAGCTTCAAACACCCTTAATTCACGCACCTTCACAGAAGAAAGTTGTGGTGTTGATCCTTCACCTCACTCAACATCTATCGTTGCAATGACATGCCTCAGTACAGTAATCTTGAACTGGGACTCCTCTTGTGCCTTCAACAAATCCACTATCTATTGTTGCCACTATTAGATCCTCACCTCCAACATCTCAAAATGAGTACTGTGATAAGTGACTTCTTCCTCCCTAAGGAATAGGTCCAATGAGTTTCTCCAACCTAGACACCAAAGTTGCCTATATCCATTTCAAACTTTGGCTCTGATACCAATTGTTACAAAGGTAACCTTGGAGACTTGAACTTACACCAGAAGTTACTCGCTCACATCCTTTGTACGACAGTCTCACTTAGATCCGTTAAAGCAAGACTTAACCTTTCCCACCCTCGAAGTGTTTACCTCACACACACTCGAAGAAACAATGCTATAAAAGCAATAAAGAACATAGGCAACAAGGAACACATAGAGATATGGTCAAAAGACCAACTTTATATACATTCCATCAAATAATACAAAGAATGCTCTCTTTGATTTCTCGATTCAATGAGAAGAGCAAAGCTCGAATGAGCTATATATAGGCATCCTAACTTGGAGTCATAGATTCCAACTAAATCTGTACTACCTAAGATCGTGCTAAGATCATGTCTATCCCTATCAGATAAGATTACACGAACCAATTGGATGACACCCCCATCCAAATAGGACTCTAACTGATAAGATAGAATCTAACAAGATAACATAAAGATAGAGTTTACATTTATGTAGAACATTAACATCCTTATCCGTGAAGATCTACACTATCTTCAGATGTTGAGTTTCACTACAACTCTAACTCCCAGTCATTGCCACATCATCCAAAATCTCCTCACGATCTCTATCTACTGATGATGCAATGTGATCTCGCCGAAGCCCACTAGCCCACTGCCCTGATCCAATGCTTCCCACAACAAGTCTGTTAGTCATGGTCCATCCATCTGAGCATAGCCAAGTCTTTAGTCGATCATGTCCTTAGCATGGGTTGAGTCAGTCTTTACAAGGTCTGATGCTCTACTAAAATTCACACCAAGTGTGATCCCACTTGCCCACATTTTCCTTAGTATTTTCACCACGACCTATCCACACATAAGTTCATCAATGCACGTCCATGGACAAGTCCATCTTCTATGTCAGACTCACTCATAGGGTAGTCTCTTCGCTCTATGACTAAGTCACAAGTCACAAGTCACAATTCGGGTTAGTATATAACCTCGCGAATTTTACATATCTCTGACCTACCTTATCGAAGTTAGGTGTTTATGCACCTTGTCAAGCTTGCATGCCTTCGCGCATCCTCGCAGGTCTCATACACCTTTGAGCTTTCTTGCGCACCCTCAGGTCTCTCATGACTTAGTTTTCTAACTTTGCATAGCCTCGCATCCGAATCTCATGTCTCATCGATGATTTCTGCCAATGCGCGCCTACACATGCCTATGCATATCGAATCTTGCCTACTTTTGAGATTTTCATTGATACTTCCCGCATCCCTCACCTACTTCACAAGTTCCTCAAGTTTTGCTTGCCAACTTGTAAGACTTTGCCTTGTTCCTTTGTCTACACGCCTTCCTCGTGCCAACTTACATACCAAGCATTGGCCAAGGCTTGGTAACACTCGCACGATCCCACAGTCTAAACTTAGGGGTCTAACAATAGGCTCCATAGGCATAAAAAACTTTCTTTAAACCTCTCTAGAATTTAACATTGCAGGAAACAGTAAATGCATCACAAATCAATGCCTTAATGGTGGGTCTCACCAAAAAACTTTTCTTGCACTTTTCATTTTCCAGAAACATAATTCATGAAAACTTTCTTTAAAACTTTTATTTAATATACGCTTCTCACTAACAGTTCAAATTAATTAATGCATGTAAGTACTTAACATCTTCGTTCTATAGATGGTTTAAGAATGTATATTCTTTGATATCTTTTAATGTAACTTCTACACAAGGGAGAGGGAAGGGTTTATTGTTAATTAACCCTAATGATCCTAATTACCTTTAACAAGCCCAATAACCATTATTTTGGGCCCACCTTTATATTAAAATCCATTAAAGTAATATCAGTCACACTAATTATTAAGATTAATCTAATATAGTAAGACAGATATTTATCCGAGCTCAAATCCAAACACTATAAAAAAATTATAGTTCATAATCAAAGCTTGGCATTGCTAAACCCAACCAAGCTTTTAGTTCAAAGCCTACTCCTGATACAACAAGCTACAATAACCCAATATCAACCCTAAGCTCTGTTAAAACAAATTACGAGTCAAAACCAGAATCAAGTGGAGTACTAAACTACGGGAATGACACAAACCCAACTTTCAATTTTTAGTAATCGCATCAAAACCAAACAACTATGTCTCACATGTGGAGAGTCATCTCCCAATTGGCATTGAAGTGCTTGTATTTTGCAAATCAGATGCCAACTATGTATCGATCCAAGGCAATTAATCTCTTCACATGTCTTTACTTTATGTCTTGACATTCCATAAATGCATAAGAATTCTTACTCCATGATGCTTCTTTTATTTCACAAGCATTGCACCTTTTTGGTATGCAGGAGATGTGGCAAAGATAACATTCTCAGCTGTAGGCAAAAATGCGTACGGGGCAACATCATTCTCATGCTTGACTAATACAAAAGGCTATTTCTTTAAGACGTTGCCAGATCTTAATGACAATAAGTTGAAGCTTATAGATTGCAAAGCCTTCCTTAAAAGCTCCCCATTGGAGACCTGCAAGCTCCCAACTGATGTCAGCAAACGGATCACTGGTGCAATATTCTCCAACTACCATATTTTAAATGACAAAAAGATCAAGTTGTTCTCAGTCAAACCTTCCTTCTACACATCGGAGCCTGCATTAACTCCTGATGGTTATTAAGATCTGCTCTTCAATCAATGCTACTATTCTACTAATCATTTGTTGACATACTATACTATGTCTAATTTGTGTCCTTGTTTTGAGCTTCTTTGTATAGGGAATTGAATTGGTTCTTTTTTATTGTTTCTAAATATTGATCCCTATAATTGTATGGAAAGATTTATTATACAATTTGTTCTGTTTTGATAAGTACGTGATAAGATTTGAGTCTATAGTCTTTTCAAATTTAGGCTATAAAAATATTTATTATTTATAAGTTTAATTCATTTGAAATTTTATATTATTTTTACAATTTGAATTGGTTAAATAACAATTAAAATTTGAATATTATTCAATTTTTAGTATTGAAAAAAATCTAGGGTCTTAGCTTCAATCTTCTAAATAGAGTTGGCTACATTTCCAACCTGGTTTTTGTATAACTATTTAAATAAAGTTGATTCACATTATTCTATATTCATTGTAATAAAATAATAAAATTCATGCGTGGTGAAAATACAAGGTGTGCTAGCCACGTGATGTACATACTATTATGACGTGATGATTAACAAAGAACTCAACATTGGACTATTTTTGTTAAAAATTGAAGGTTGAAGCGTTTTAGTATTAATTTTTAAAGCTTGAGTTAGTATTACAAATTTGAGTTAAGTTTTAGATTTTTTAAAAAGTTAATCCAAAAATAAATGACATTAGTTCAACAAGAAGTTTCATTAAGAGATAATAATATACTCCAAAAGAGAGTATGTATGATTGAGTAATAATTTTATTATAAAATAAAATTAAAGTTATTTTAATGATTTAAAAAAAGTGAGGAGAAACAATAATGTTTGATAAAGAGGTGAAATAATTGTTAAAGATTACAATAATTTATATATAAAAGATATACCGTAATCTAACGTGCGTCAGCTTTTTGAGGGTAATATCGATTAGAGCATCAAGGATAAGTTGATATCATCTACTACTATTAATGATATTAGACGAACTCTTTTCAACCTTCATCCCTCCAATTCACCTAGACTGGATGGATTTACCTCTTTGTTCTTCCAATAGACATGGACTATTACCGAGAAGCTAGTCACTGCGTCAATCCTTGAATTTTTTTAATCATCTAAGCTACTTTAAGAAATAAACCACACATATGTCTACTTGGTTTTATAAAAAAAAAAGAATTCCTACCGCAATACCACCTATAAGGTTATCTCAAAGTTGCTGGCTAAACGTCTCAATTTGGTACGTTTAGGTATAATTAACACTACACAATGTGCTTTTATTCTTGATTGAAACATTGGCGATAACATTTTACTGATTTAGGAATTGCTTAAAGAATACAAGTATGGTAAAAAATCAATAGTTGCTTAATCAAGATAGATTTCTTTAAGGCTTTCGATACCATCAACTGGTAATTCATCCAATTATGTCTTGAGATGCCACAGCTTCTCCAAAATTTGTTTAGGGGCTAATGGCTTGTATGTAGTCCTCTTCCTTGAGTGTGCTAGTTAATGGTATTCCTTCCAAGCCATTCAGAATTAGATAGACAATTAGATAGGGTGACCCTTTGTCCTCATATCTATTTACCCTTGTTATGCAAGGATTTTCCAAGTTATTAAACAAGCTCATATTGTGTAATGGTGGCTTCAAATTCCACTATAAATACAAGGAAGTCAACATCACACACTTAATCTATGCTAATGACTTGATCCTTTTATGTGCAACTGACCTTTATTCTATCTGCCTAATGATGAATGCTCTTGATGTATTTACTTGATGGTCAGGCTTGTATGATAATCTCAATAGGAGCAGTCTATGTATCTCTACAAATGTGAGGATTTTGCATGCCATTAAGAACATCATTGGCCTTCAAAATGTATTAACGTTCTTTAGCTATCTTGGAGTTCTCATTACAACACACAAGCCTAAGTTTTATGTCTGTTTACTAATTATTGAACAACTCAAATCTCGAGTGATGGCATGGAAAAACAGATACTCATCGTATATAGCTCGTATTACCCTTATCATTTTGGTGCTTTCTAGTTTACATCTTCATTGGACTACATATATCACAATGCCAAAGAGAGCCATAAAGGAGATGAACATAATTATGAAATCATTTTTATGGTTTGGTCAACTTGGAAACTAAAAAAAGGTTAGAATTAAGTGGAGTGAGGTTACTCTCCCAAAAAAAGGAGGTGGCCTTGGGATTATCTTGATAACTAACATACAGAAAGTGTTAATGTGTAAGAGGTTGTGGAGGCTATATACTGATTGTAATGCCTTATGGATCAAATGGTTACATGAACATTACTTTAAGAATTCAAATTTTTGGCAGGTTGATTTCATTAATGACGACTGTCCAACTATTAAACAAATGATGAAGATGAGGGAGATCACTTATCCTTGCATTAAACACCAGATTAGGAAAGGAGAAAAGATATGAATATGGATATGGTTTGATAATTGGCTCGATATTATTCCTATCATTTAGCACTCCATTTTTTAGAAACTAAGGAATCGTATGCCTCTAAAATAGTAAGTATCCTCACTAATTATTAATGGAGAATGGAAAGGTGATTTCAGAGGTTTTCATCCCTCTTGATACACCTATCTCGACTATCTTTAGTTAAGATTGAGGACAATATTATATGGGCATTGAACCAGAATAGCCAATTCACCAATCGCTCAAGTTATCAACTTTTTTCCAATAGCTAATTTATCGTCCCTTGGTTTGATCTATTGTGGAGAAATACCATTATCTGTAAGGTTACATTCATCATACGGCTTGCAATTAATAATCGACTTTAAACTACGAGCTAATGGCATGGTAACATAGTTGATAACATTTGCGTACTTTGCAATAGGGCAATGGAGGACATGGACTTTTATTCTTTTTATATAGCTATTCCAAAGCGATTTCGAGTTGAATATTACATTTATTACAAGAATAATTATCGATACTATAAGTAGCATGCATTACATTGGATTATAAGAAACTCCAAGCTAGGATAAATTAACGCCTCTCTTTATAAAGCAACCTTTACCCTTACCGTTTACACAATTTGGAAGGAGCATAATAGCAGATGGTTCACCAATAAGAAGGAAGCGAAATATCTGGTTGTAGATAGGATTGTTATCCTGATCTATGAATGCATCTATGCTAAAAAATAGCAACATACTCTCTTGATGGACATGCAATGAAGATGGAGTTTATAACTCATCTTAGCTTTCTTATCTTATGATGTATTCCTTATACTACGTTTAGATTCCTTAGTACTGTTGTAATATGTCTGTTAGGTTAATAGCCTAGAACTCATTGTAATGTTTGTAATAGTTTCATCTATAGTATATTCATAATTCATTTCCAAAAAAAAAGTTAATAATTAGTCAATCACAAACTTCTATTAAACTAAATGTTAATAATTTATCCATTTGAATTAAATAGTCATTATTTGTACTACTCAGAGAAGAAATAATACACCCACAATTGATAGTCAAAGAATTAAGTAATTATAATAATAGAAAAGATATTAGATACTGTCCTCCTTATATATGCCAGTGTCATAAATAAGGGCAATTTAAATTACTAAAGAATATGTGAAAAAGTGTAAACTTCAAGTTTGGCAATATCAAAGTCTGGCTTGGTGATATCTTTAGTTCTCAAAGGTAAGTGTATCTATCAAAATATAGTATATTGATAGTCAATATCAAGTATTGATCTTACAGGGACTACAAGTAGTAGTATTTACTTCTTTTTTATTATTTAACCAGAAAATTATGGTGATGATTTAATTTAACAATAAAACTAAACTAAAATTCAATACAATTGTTAACCAAGAACATAAATTACTTAAAAATTATCCAATTGAAATAGTAGTAATAGGTTAAAAAAACCCCCTTAAGATTTCTCAAGCTATTAAATTTTTATCATGCAATTAAATTAAATTTTATTAGCCAATAGAAATTCTTATCTTATGTTAATATTTTTCAAGACTATCAACACCTAATCCATAGGATAATTAATTCAAAACTCTTTCTAGTTAAAACCCTAAGATTGCTTTAATTGATTTGTGAATCTCACAATTAATTTTGACCTTAATCTAAATGATTTATGTTAACTTATCTCTAGGTTTACATGTAACTCTTTGAAATTATATTAGATCTATTCATACAAATAATTTTGCAATTTCATTAATAAGTTTGACTATAGTCCAAAGGATTTACGTTGACCAATCTTTAAGTTTGCATACAACTCCTTTCAACTATGCTAATCTATTCATACAAAGGATTTCTTAATCTTAATTGCGTAAAATCATATATGAAATAATATCTATAAATATTAATTCAAGAAATAATCAAAACATATAATTGAGTCCAATGAATCAATAATCAAATTGCGTTAATTATAGCGTCAAAACATAAAGTCCATCCCACAGGCTCATCCCACCAAGGTACTAAACAAATTTTGTTCATAAATATTGAAAACATGACCGCAGGTTTAGAAGAAGAATTAAAACAAGAAAATCTATTATATATCCCTTTTCTATAGTGAAATCCATTGAAACTTTACTAGAAGTATGCTATCTAATCAGATCTCTAAGTCAATCTGTAAGTCTTTGCTGTATTTAAGTTCAGAATTACATTTAAAACTCGAACTTTTTTTATTGCCCTTCTTAATTGCCTTCTATACTTTAAAATTGAGGCTTCTACACTAATCACAGTCATCCATATTGTCATGTATGGTGACTGTGTCCCTCAGTGTCACTACAAAACTTAATAGCTACATAAAAGCATAGTTCCAATAACTTACAAGGGTAGTGGACATGGTCGTGTCCATCACCACACCAACATGTTTGACCCCAACATTGATGAAACAACATCCTCTAATCTATATAAAGTTATAAGAACTTACATGGTCTCTCACACAACCATATCTAAGTACAAACAGCTGTGTCTTCAAAAAATAGCTTCAATTTTTCATTTTTCTACGTCGATTTTACCCAACTTCCATTCCTTTTGATTTGTGAAAGTAGTTAAGACCTTAAAAAAATACTAGAAATGAATTAAGTACTAAAAAATAAAAACTCTTAAATAAACAAACAAAATTCACTAAAAATGAGATTAAAATAGTCTATTAAGCATTTATTAAACCTCCCCACACTTAAGCATTTGCTTGTCCTTAAGCAAATCATAATCCAAATCATTAAACTTAAGAACATCCATCCTTTTTAATTTTAGCTTGTCTATCCATGCCTTAAATTATTATCTCTTATTGATAAAATCAACATACAAGTAGACTTTGGTAATCTTGGAACAAACATCCATCCTTTAATTTCAACTTGTCTATCCATGCCCTAAATTATTATATCTTATTAATCATTTCAACATACAAGTAGAATTTTGCAATCATAGAACAAACTTCCATAAACCAATATCAATAGCAATTGAATTAAGAATTAGTTTTTAAATCCAAGGCACAAAAGTCATCACCCTTACAAATGATTCACTCAATTCACTCAAAATTTTTAGGATGGAAAATGTAATAAAGCTTCGAAATCAATACATTAAAGGAATCTTAACCATAAGCTTGTCATAAAGTCACATCCCCACCAGTAGAAGCAAAAATCAAAAATCAAAAATCAAAAATCAAATGTCTTTTAATTGGGTTGTAATGGAATTTGGGTAAAGGTTTGGAAAGGATAATCAAAAGATAATGATGTGAAGGAAATTAACATAAACAAGACTACACAAAACTTAGTTCTTTATAGCATAGATCATTCAAGTATCGATTTAAACTAGCACAACATTAATTTTTCTAAATCTCCAACAAATATCACAACTTTTCTCTTTTTTTTTTCAAAGTTTAGCTTTAAGTGACTTTGGAGAGAATACAAGATTGTAACAATAATGCACTTGAGAAGAGATAAATTTACAACTAGTATGCACCATTAATCATAAGCATAACATATCTTTTCTTTAAAATTCTTCAATATAATCCAAGTTTAAGTAATCAAATAAATGCAAATCCAAGGGTTTAAAAATAATTGAAAACTCTCTACGAAAAACATGGTAATTGTCTTTCAGTGCGACTATTTTTAATTAAAGAAAAGACTAAATCTCAAATTTAGTTTTTCTTAAGGGATAAAACAAGGTAGATAACAATAAAAGAAAATAAGCTAAAATGTTGGTTAAATGTAAATGCCTTTATTATTTTAATGTCTCTAGTTTGAAATATGACTCAATATCAATAATAAAAGCAAGTTCTATAATCATCTAACTATGCATGACAAACACAACAACAAAGAATAAAAGAGCATAACATGGTGTAGTATTGTTTTTACGCTCAAAAGCTCACATTTATGCTTAATGTGTGTAAATAATATGCAATTTTCATTTAGATCACCATATCAATGATTACTAAAAATACGGCTTACAAAAGCAAGTCTATTCTAGCTTTCATGTTTTTGCATGCTAATTTAATTTAATAATCATTAATAATCTAAAGTGTTTTGAACAATTTTAAACTAAATTAAGATGCCAGTTAATAAGAATAACTAATAATGATTATAAGCTTCCTAATTAATAAAAAATTGAAAATTATCAAAATTTTCATTATAGCCCTTCCTCAGACTTAAAGATGTGTATTGCCCCCAATATATATAATAAAAGCATAGAAGAATATAAGAGAAAAAACACAAAGTGAGAAAGGAATATCATTTTCATACCTTGTTGAAAATAATTATTATAATTATAAACTTATTACAAATTTCATCCCAAATTAATTACAGTAATCCTAGCAATAGAAAATAAAAGGGGAAAAAGGTTAATAGAAATAGAAAATAAAATAAATAACAGTTGAATAAAAATAAAAGGTATTAATAATTTAAAATAATAGTTTACTAGGGTTAAGCCCTTGCCAATTGTTATGATAAACCAAAATAATAAATAAATAATAAATAATGCACAAAAATAAAAATGAAAAATGAAAGAAACAAAAGACATTGTAATGATCATCCTGGACCACCTTCATGTTTGTTCATTTATCAATGTTGCTTAAATACCCTCGGGTGGTGCCTCTGCAGTAGCACGAGCATTTAGTTATTGTGGAGTCAATGATGATGTGGCAACTCTAGTTAATGGAGGTGGTATTGACACTCTAAGGTGTCTAGCCATTTTGACCAACACCTCCTTCATCCATCGGTCATGTGGCACCAACTGTGCAATACGCTCCATCAGCTTCCGTTGTTCTTTCCAAATGGTACATTGCATTCTTAAGATTTACCCTATGTATTTTACTAATCGAGTTATCTTTAGTTGGTAAGCCTACATTATTGGATGAATCATCTTAATGCTCAGCTTCTCTTATTGGTTACTGAGGAGAAGTCTGATCTTAGCTGATGCTCTTATATATTGGGTAGATCCACATCCACTTCAATAGCTAGCCACTCGTCTTGAGCTGCAACCAGTCTATATATATATATATATATATCCCCTACTAGTCCTCATCTCCTAACTAACCAATTCATATACTATGTAATGAAGATCATCCTCACTTTCTTTTCCTCACATTGATTACATAACTATTGGGCTAATGCATACCCTAAATGGCTTAACATTTGTTCACTCATACTTTATAAATATAAAACGTCTACATTCCTACAACTACAGTGCTTGTTTAACATTCTTAGCTAAATGTATCTATATATAATTAAGGTGCCTTGTTTAAATTATGCCCCTTCCTACTATTGTCAAGTTCAACTCCAAGATATAATTTCAAGCAATGGTCATTCACTTTAAATACCTTTATGTGGATGACTTACCTTGATTGCGTCATATGGAAATGCCTTTTCCACAATAAAAGGATCAGACCATCTTGATTTAAGCTTGTATAGAAACAATCTTTAGAAATTTTTTTTATAAAAACACTTATTCTCCTTCCTTAAATTTCTTAGGTTGCTTAATCCTTTAGTCATGATGTTTCTTGATCTGTTCCTTAAATAACTTGGAGTTATTATAAGCCATCAATCGGCATTCTTCTAACTTATTAACTTGAAACTTCCTTTTTTTACCTATAAATTGAAGACCAAAATTCATAAGTTTAATGGCCCATTATGCCTTATGTTTTACCTCCATAGGTAAGTGAGATGCCTTCCCAATGACAAGCCTATAAGGTATAATGCTAATCGGTGTTTTCATTGTTGTTCTATAAGCCCATAGAACATCCTCTAATTTGTCTGATTAATCTTTCCTTTGATGTTCTATATCTTTTTCATAATTAATTTAAAATCCATATTATCTACCTTAATTTGGCCATTGGTTTGAGGGGTGATATGGGGTTGTAATTTTGTGTGTGATTCCATAATTTTTAAGTTCCTTTGAATTGCACATCACACAAATGTATGCCCTTATCATTAATAATTACTTTAGGTTACCAAAGTGTGAAAAAAAACTGTTTCAAGAATTTTACAACAACCCTAACATCATTTATAGGCAAATCTTAAGCTTCAACCCATTTAGAGACATAATCAACAACAACTAGGATGTATTTATTACCAAACAAAATTGGAAATGGACCCATGAAATCAACACCTCAAATATCAAATAGTTCACAAATAAGAATGAAATATTGAGTCATCTCATCACGACAAAAAATATTATCTGATTGTTGGTAGTTATCATATAAAGCTATATCCCTTTGGGCATCTTGAAAAATTAAAGGCCAATAAAAACTTAACTTAAGATTTTTGTGAGTCATCATGTTCATACTATGCTGCCATCTAGCTTATCAAACATGGTAATATCCTAGGATCTTCCACCTTCAGAGTGAGGTACACATCTTCTCACTATTTAATCTACACATACACAAGAAATACAAATCCTCCCAAAATTATTCCATTAAATCAGTAAAAAAATTCTTCTTTTATTAATAGGGAAGACCCTTTGGTAAGATCTTAGATACTAAATAGTCCATAGTATTTATAAACTAAGGGATTTTAGGATTGCCTACCTCTTCCAAACTGTAGAGGTGCTTTTCTAAAAATGAATCATCATTTATTTACTCCTCTAAACTTAGGTTTTCTAGGAAAGATAAATGGTCTACTGTCAAGTTTTTAGCTCCCTTCTTCTCTTTAATCTCTAAATCAAATTCTTGTAAAAAAATCCATCTAATTAGTATAGACTTAGCATTTAGTTTATTTAGCAAGTATCTTAATGTAAAGTGGTCAATATAAACAACCAATTTATATAAGTGTAGATGAGGTCCAAATTTATCAAAAGAAAAAATCAATGCTAACAGTTCTTTCTCTATGGTAGTATAATTCTTCTGGCCATCCTTCAAAGTCGTGTTTATATATTAAATTGTTTGAAAAAGCTTATCCTTCCTTTGTCCAAGTACTGCACCTACTGTAAAGTCACTTGTATCACACATTGTTTCAAAAGGTAAATTCCAATATATGGTGACCATAATCAAGGCATAGTTTAATTTTTCCTTAAGAATGGTAAAGGCATTTAAACACTGTTGAGTAAATTTAAAAGGTGCATCATTTTTCAACAACTTGGTTAAAGGCCTAGCAATTTAAAAAATCCTTAATAAATATTCTATAAAATCTCACACGCCCTAAAAACTTCTTATAATATTAATAAAAATAAGGACTGATAATTTCTCTATAGTTTCAACTTTGGCTTTATCTACTTCAATAACCCTGTATGAAATTTTATGGTCTAAAACATGCTCTCTTGTACCATAAAATAGCAAATTTTCACAATTCATCACCAGATTAGTTGTCTCACATCTATCTGTCACTTTTTCTAAATTATGGAGTCATAATGTGAAACAAACTAAAAATAGAAAAATTATCTATAAACAGTTCCAATACATCCTCAACTAGATCATAAAATATGGCTATCATGCGTATCTAAACTGTAGTAGGCACATTATATAACCTAAAAGGCATCCTCTTATAAGCGAACAAACTGTAAAGATACCTGCATGTTTTTTTCTAATCTTTTGAAGAAATAGATCTGGAAGTAGCCAAAAGTGTTGGATCGCGTACGGTCCGAGTATTCACAATACACTGCGGAAAAGACCATACAACAACATGATGTATAATCAAAA
>JANSVB020000192.1:2241528-2257090 GCA_025504935.2 Erythroxylum haughtii
ATAGCTCTAGCAGTCTTAGAAATAAAATCCTACACAACATTTTCAAATTATAAAATCATTTGTATCAACAAAATAACAAAACTCATCATATTTAAGTGGATACTTCATGACATAAGATATTTTTTAAAGGAAACCTCTTCTTCTCCAATCCTAAGCACTAGTTTGTCATCACTAACATCAATAATAGCTCTAGTAGTGGTTAGGAGTGGTCAACCAAGAATCAAAGAAATCCATATATCCTCATCCATATCTAGGATCACAAAATATACTAGGGCCTCAATAATGTCTCTAGGATACTTTACTGATCTATCTACAGGTTAAATGCTCATCCTAGTGGGTTTTGGTTCCCCTAATCCTAGTTTCTTGAATAATTTATAAGACATTAAATTAATAATAGCCCTCAAATAAGCTAAAGCTTTTTCTACTAGCATATTATCAATTAAACAAGGAATAGAAAAAATCCTTAGATCTTTAGCCTTTTCAAGCAGTTTGTTTTGTAAAATTGCTAAGCACTTCTAACTCAATCTTACCATAGCTAACTTCTCTAACTTTCTCTTGTTAGACAACTTTGCATTCTTTGGAATATGCAGAAGAACCTCAAAAAAGGTAAGTTAATATGGAGTTGTTTAAAAAGTGCAGTAAATTTACCAAACTGCTTATCTACGCAATCTTTGTTCAACTTAGCAAGATGTGGGATGGTAGATTAAAATTCCTTGACTTTTGGAGGATGTTCTATGTCTTTGTCTTTCTCATGACTCTTAAGTCCTTCTCCTCCTTGCTTTGAGTTTTGTTTTTAAATTGCAGATCCTTTCTACTCATAAGGGTGATTGCCTTCATATATTATTTAGAATTTATCTTAGTGCTACTAAGAAAACTCCTTTATTGTCTTTCAGAAACTACCTTCATAACTTGACCAATCTAATTTTCAAGTTATAGATACAAGGCTCTTAATTTCTTAGTGAGGTTTTAGCAGCTTAAAATCTTGCCTATGAATTTTGTCATAAGATCTTCCAAGCTTGGCATCTTTTCCTAAGGTGGTTGCCAAAATCCTGGTAAAGGGTTACTACTTTGTTGTCATTGATTCCCAAAGAAAAATTTGGGTGATTTCTCCATCCTAGGTTATAAATATGTTATATAGATTATTTTAGGGTTTATAAGCATTCCTTATGTAATCCATATACTTAGGCTTTGCCATATACTTCACTACCTGATATTTTTGGCTTACTTATGGTACCTCTCACTACATCAATTAGAAAATGAGGATTTATGTTAATCTATCTATCTTTATTATAAAAGCTTCAACCTAGCTTGCCAATGTTGTAATTTCATCTACATCATAAAATCCTATTTACTTGCTAGGTTTTGCTCAATCAGAGCACTAATGAATGATTTTTATTACCGTATCCTCAATAAGATCCTAAACTACTTATGGCATTTTATTATTCAGATTACTATAAGCTACTGCATTAATCATCTGCCTTATTGTTTGATTGGACCTATTATAGAAAGTCTGGATTATCATCCATTATGGTTAACCATTATATAGGCACTTCTTTAGCAACTCCTTAAATCTCTCGTATATATCATATAAGGTCTTTAAATCAAACTAGGCATAAGAAGAGAAGTCATTCCTTAGTTTGGCAGTCTTGACTGGTAGGAAGTAATTCAAAAGGAATTTATTTTTCAGTTGGTTCTATGTGATGATGGATCCCTCAATTAGAGAATTAAACCATTGTTTTAACCTATATCAAAATAAGAACAGAAATAATCTCAATCTTATCACGTCATTAGTTTCACGATTAATCTTAAAGGTGTCACAAATCTCCAAAAAGTTTTGTTATATAGGCATTAGGATCCTTATCCATCCCCTCATCAAACTAGACATACAATTGCACTATATTAATAGTGTTGAGTCTAATCTTAGAATTATTAGCTTTAACGGTTGATTTCATAATGCTGAACTCCATCCCAGTCAAGTCTGACTTAGCATAATCAAACTTTTGCTTGGTTAGTCTACTATGATCTTTGATCTTTCAGTATCAATCTAATGTTCCAAGTCCTCTATATGTTGATATAGATATAACTCTCTAAGTTGGGTCCCTTGAAGAAGGGTTCATAATATAATATAGTGAAATGTTGTTTATCATTTTATATTTCATCCTAAACCTCCTATTTCAGAGGTAACTTATTTTTACTTCTTACGATGGAATATGATGTAATGTGAAACCCTCTCCTTCTATTATAAACCCTCCTCCAAAATGATGGAATAATATTATATTCCATTCCATTATATTAATAACCAAAAATTAACTAATTCAAATAGTAATTCCTAGATCATGAACCCCTTAAGATTGGCTATTAATCATGCAATTTAATTAAAGATCATTGGCTCATAAAAATTCCTATCTTATGTTAATATCTTTCTCAAGACTATTAACATCTAATCCTAAGTTGATTAATTGAAATCTCTTTCTAGTTAAAACTCCTAAGATTATTTTAAACGATTTGTGAATTTCACTATTAGACCCTAATATAGAGTATTTATATTGATCTATCTATAGGTTTACATGAAACTTTTTTTATTTATGTTAGAACTATTCATTCAAAGGATTTTTCAATCTCAATCACATGAAATCATATCTAAGAAATATTAATTCAAGAAATAATCCAAACAATTAATTCAATATAATGAATCAACAATCAAATTGCAATAAATATATGGTCAAAACACAAAGTCCATCTTAAGGTTCATCTCACCTAAGAACTAAACAATTTCAGTTCATCAAAATAGAAAACATGGCCAAAGATTTAGAAAAAGAATTGAAAACAAGATAATCCATTATATATCCCATTTTCTCTAATGAACTCCTATGAAATTTTGATGGAAGTATGCTATCTAATTGGTTCTCTAAATCAATCTTATATAAAGAAGTCCTTCTCTTTTCATAGGTCTTTTGATCTTTTTCTTCTTATTCTTGTGTCTATTTAACTTGAACACTTTTATCTATTGTACTTCCCTCTTAGTCATTTTAGTTAAGTAATTTTTTCATTTGTTTTTTGTTTTATTTATTTATTTGTCTTCTTTCTTATTTGTTTATTTATTTACTTATTTTATCTTTTATTTTTAATTTTTTATTTTTAATTTTTTATTATTTTTTATTTGTTATTTGTTATTTCTTTATATTTTTATCTTGATTTTGAAATTTTTAGTCTTATTTTTATTTTATGGGGTTATTTGTTTTTTATCTTTATTTTCTTCAAACAGTGCTCAAATTTTGTTTATGTTTCTTTTCTTTTCTTCTTTTCAACGGGACGATTAAAAATAATCTCTTTACTAGTTAAGAGTAAGGTTATGTACTTCTGGACCTCCCCAAATCCAAGGTCTCAACTGAATTTTTGTTGAGACTTTATTGTTGTTGTTGGTATATCACAACTACTGCCTTTAAATAAACATTTAGTAAATCCTTGAATATCCATATTGGAATTGCTCATTAAAGGGCCACTTCAATATTAAGAGTTCAATTTAGTTTAGTCTAATTCAAAATTATTAGGTTAAATTTAATTTCATGGAATTTGAATTTTAGTTAAGTTTAAATTTAAATTTATAATAAAATTTGAATGTGATCATTTTTTATTTAAAGATATAATAAATTAGTTAGTTCAAACCTATTTAATTCAAAATTAATGATCACATTAGATTTAATCAAATTATTATTTAATAGCAATTTTTAAATTTTTTTTAAAGTTTGAGTCAGTCATTTGCCAGCAATATTCATTACTTTCCATTATCACGTAGAAGTCAATTGCCAACAATATTCATTACTTTTCATTATCACATAGAACTGTAGAACTCAAATGTCAAATTGTTCGTACATTATACTTAAAATCAATTGTTAGCAATTTCAGTTATAGCAAATGACTTTGTCTATATAGTAGTATATGAAACAATATTTGATGTGTCTATTGTATTTCAATAGTAAAATAAACAAACACTACTATTTCCATTTAAATACAACAAGATGTTTGTATTCCAACCCCCTGCAATTAAACACAGAGTAATGATAAATAATTTATTAGGCCTTTAACAAGTAAGCAAATAATAAGTTTAAGGATATTATTAGAAACAATGATAAAATTACAACTCTACCATGATTTATTAATCATGGGCTCCTTTAGAGCATATAGGTAATTATAAAATACCAGAAAGTACTAAATTGTGCCTATTTTCATATTGAATGTGGCTTAAGAAACAATGAGAAATATAATTTAAAAATAAAAGAAAGAAAAAATGAGGAGTATTTATTAACTTTATCTAGAGAGAGAAGGCCTCCTTTCTCTCTAAGTCTTTTCCCTTAGCTTTTTCTACTGTTGATTTTCCTAGATGGTTCTCTACTTTTAAATAGGTTTAACCTGCTTTTTATTTCCACATTAAGTAACTCACTCTCTTTTACTCCTTCCCACCCATTGCATCTTTTTGATAGTTTTCTGTTAAAGGAAATAAGTCATGGCTTCTAATCCTTAAGGGCCCTTACCTTCCTCAAGTCCTAACCTTTCTTCAACTATTGCTTTCCTTTTGCTTCCTTCAAAGGCAAAAACCATGACTACTATTATAGAGAGAGCCAAGTCATCTATTTCCATCCTTCTATAAAAGGTTTCCTAGAATAAAGTTTTAAGGGACCCTGTGGCCTTTGACAAACTAAGATGCATCCTCTCTACAGAGCATGGAAACATAGTCTCACCACCTTTAGAAATCTTTTAGATGGGTGTGAAAAAGTGGAAATCTTCTTTTTTTTTTTACTTTCTGGACAAGCGTCATACTTACACACTTATTCGACATTAAACTACTTCAATATGGAAAAAAGCTTAGATATATAAGAGTATTAATCAGCAAAGATGGGCTAATTTCATAAGGTACCACTAGAATATTAGTCCTCTAAGGGTATGAACTATCTTGCAAGCTCCATTGGTAGGCCTTTAAGTATAGATGAAAACAAAACTCTACTAACCAGAATTGGTTTTGCTAGAGTGTGTATTGATGGCCACTAAAAGTGATGTCCTAGATACAATAAGACTGATGAGGTTTAGTAAGGAAGGAAGTTTTATACAAGACACTATTAATGTCATATAACTTAAAAGCCACTAAAAAGGTGGATGATAGAATTGTGGAAACCAAAAATCACCCAATAGCAGCAAAACACAATTATGGAAGTATAGATCCATACAGATGCCATCAACATTATAGTAGACAAACGTATTGAAGGAACACCAGTCCAAGTTGTTGGAAAAAACAAAGAACCTAAGGTTGAGGTTATCCTGGAAACTCTTAAGGTACCCTCTAAACTTGCAGTAGAGCCTCCAAAGGAATTATAAAGTAGGAGTTAAGTAAAGGATGTCATAGTGAACTTTATTGACAAAGATCAAAACTCCTGATGGGGTGGTTAACATAAAGCATCCTTGCAACCTAACATCAATCCAGGCAGGCCTAAATCTAATTGCAAGGTAAAGAGGAAGAAGGCATTTCTTCCTCTCCTAAATGAGTCTTATATTATGGAATGTTAGGGGATTAAACTCCCCCAATAAATAAAAGGCCTTACAGGATTATCTTGGAATGGAGAGACCATATTTTGTTGGTCTTATAGAGACCAAAATAAACCTAGAATCCTATAAAAGAGGACTTCAATTTTTAGACAGAAATTGGATCACAATGAGCAATCACTAGGCTCACTACAATGGTAGAATAATAGTCTCCATTAATCCTGAGGTTGTATAACTAAGAAACTGGTCTTTCTCTATCCAATACTTACATTGTGAAGTTATTTTGTTAAGCTCTTAAACATCATTGACAATCACTATAGTGTATGGAGCAAACTAGGAATTTCAAAGAAGCCAATTGGGGGAAACACTTAGTGGTTTCATATGCATTTTGGACCTACTTGAGGTATAAGATAACTCAAAATTTTCCTTCTCCAAATGTCAGGAATAAGGAATTCTGACTAGTTCCTTAGGATTGACTAATCTTGATTACGTTGATCATCAATTCAATTAGACTAGCAAATATTCTGGTTTCATTTTCATACAGAAAATTTAACTAGAAGTATGCTCATTCTGAATTGGTTAAGTTGCTTCCTAGAGAGCTCTGTTATTTTCAATAACAACTTATTCTCATATTAAGGTTGAGCTCAATTCTATTGTCTATAAGAGAAGAGCTCCTTTCAAAGTTTTTAACTTATTTCTTAATCACCCTAAGTTCAATATCATTGATGGAAGGGGAATCGATATTGTTATCATTGGCTCCCAAACCTATCAATTAGTTCAAAAATAAAAGGGGTTAAAGCTGAGTTAATAAGTGAACAAAATGATGGTGTGGATCCTATGGCTTTGAATAAAAGCAAGCTTTTAGGAAGTTAACAAATGCCAAAGTGAACTTGCAAAGGACCCTTTTAACCCCTCTATCAAGCTAGAGAAAAACCTAGAGTTAAGGCATTATATGTCTATTATAGAGACCATTAACTCACAATGAGGCAAAAGCTAAGAAACCAAAGGTTTCATCACCATATTTTTCTTCAAAGTTGTTAAAGGCAAAAGAAATAGAAACAAAATTTCAATCCTCAAAGACAATGACGGCACTAAGATGAAAGATCAAAGCAAACTACAAATTCTTACACTATAGCACTTTTAGAAAATCTTAGGAACTTCCAGGATTGTTAAACCATTTTCACATGTTCCCTTTACTTCTCTTAACTTTTCCATCTCTCTTTCATAGTGATCTTACTAGAGGATTTACATTGAAGGAGATTAAAGCAACTTATTCTCTTTACACCCAAATAAGTCCCTTAGGCTAGATGGATTCAATGTTAGGTTCTACTTGGGACACAATTAGTTCTATGATCATCAACATAATTAAAAAATTCTTCAACTTAGGGAGAATGCTAACTAAAATAAACAAGATCTTCCTTCGTTTGATCTAGAAAAGCCAAATCCTTTCACTTTGAATACTATAGACCTATTGTCTATAGCAATGTTGTGTACAAGTTGATTGCCAAAATATTGGTAAGTAGGCTAAAGATTACTTTTATAGGTATCATTAATCCAAGTCAATGTGCTTACCTAAATGGCAGATGCATAAATGACAAAGTACTTATAGTACCGGAGTTATTCAGGGGTTATAACTCATACTAAGCAAACAAAAGTTATGACTTAAAAATTGATTTTAACTAATCTTTTGACTTATTAAAGTGATACTTCCTTAAGGAGGATCTTTTTGCCTTTAGTTATCTTGGTATGTTTGTGAAATAGACTTTAGTTTGCACAACTTTAATGTCCTACTCTATCATTATAAGAGAACGTGCTGTAATATTCAAAGCCTTCCAAGGACTTAAACAAGGTAATCCCTTGTCACCATATCCATTTACTATACGTATGTAATTTCTCTTAATGATCACAGCCCTACACATTATAAACAATCTAGAATTCAAGTATCACTCTGGATGTGGTAAGCTTAAAATTTCACAACTCTCCTTTGTAAATGACCTTTTAATGTTATGTGGAGCAGATCAATCATCAATTTTAAAACTTATGGACTCCCTAGAGAAATTCAACGATGTTTTAGGCCTTACTTTCAACCTTGGTAAAAGTTCTCTCATAATACCTTCTAGGTAAAGTGTTATCAAATTTAAGTCTTATTACCTTAAAAGGGATTGAACATTGTAAATCCCCCTTCAGACACCTTGGGATCCTAGTATATGTAAAAAGATTTAGTTTAAAGGATTGTTCTCCTTTGATCAACTCTATCCAAAAAAGAGCAAGCTTAGTATAGTAGGTATCTATCCTAAGAAGGTAGACTCTAACTAGCCTTTGCCATTATTAGCAACTTATACAACTATTCGTGCTTATACATAGCTATTCTAAAGAGACTTATAAAGACCTTTGATAAGTTGACTAGGGAGTTCATATGGAAAGGCCTCAATCATAAATCTCCTTATATCAATTGGAATAAGATTTATCAGCCTAAGTATCTACGAGGATTGGGACTCACTTCTGTTAGTAGAATAAGCAAAGTCCAACTGGCTAAAAGTATTAGGAAACTTTTTATTGAAAAAGAAAACCTTATAGTGAAATGGATGAATAACTATTACTTGAAGAAAGCAAGCATATGTTCCATTCTTCCTACACCTACTTACTCTTGGACATTCCAACAAATCTTAGGCACAAAGACTACAGCAAAAAGAGCTTTAGATAATGGACAAAAGTATAACTATAAGTACAATTATTGTTGTTTTTTTAATTAAGGCATCATAATTTATAACATTAAATAAAGTGGTGTTTTTATAAGTGTAACGCAGCAAAAAAAAATTATTACGCAAAAAAATGAATAATGTTGCCTAAAATTTTAACTAAAACAACAAAACAGTTTCTAACTATAGTAACAATGTTGAATGAATATAATAACGGTTTGAATCATTATAAGGTAATGAATTGGATTTTTTAGGCAACATTATCTAATAACAAAAATAATAGTTTTTCCTTTCATTAGCAACAAAATACATTAATTTCCACCAGGACAACAATATATAATATTAAAAGTAACCATACATACACTAATATATGTCTAAAAATTATATTGGCAAATGTCAATGACCAAAAAGTTACATTTATACATGTTATCATATAGTCCATATAGACTTAATGAAATTCAATCTTTAACATCTTCAATATACAATGTTCTTCCTATAGTTAATGATTTTAAGAACAAGTACTCCAAAGGTATAGATGTCTACTTTTTCAAACAACTATCCTTTGATGGCATAATCTGGGGCTGTGTAACTTCTGACAAGAGAATAGAAGATGTACAAGGAATAGACATGTCCATGTAATTGTATATGAAGAATAAGAGAAACTTAAAATAGATAAAGATGATATGTGTAAACTCGAAAGGAGGAAATTCACATCATGCTTAACTAGGAAAAGGCTTATAAAGTTCCATCAAATGTAGTGTTGAGATAAGCTTGGTCTTCAGGGAAGAACCTAATTCTTCTTGCTAATTCATAGCAAAAGCCATCAATCTGAAAAAAAAAACCTAATTCAGTCAAAGAACATATTGCATCTAAGCTCAAACAGTGAATTCGGCACACTAGACATTTCGGTCATCATTGAATACAATAGTTTTGTCTCTGATTTCATAGGAGATATTGAAGAAAAACAAAATCTTTCTCCATCCTATATTGATCATACAAACCTAAACATCAAATTGTCAACCAATTACTCCTGTTTCAGTTTAATAAAGATAAATCATAGCTTATTTTACCTAACTTTTTAATGAAATGAATCCCAAAAATCATAGTATAATCAGATTTCTCCAAAATATGTCAATCAATAACCAAAATACAAAACCTCAAATCAAGCAATTTTGAAACCTTCTAATCACTGAGGCAAAACATTAAACATATTAACAACAATTACCTCAATGGCAGCATTTCTGACACTCCTTAAACGGTGAAACCAAAGGAAAGTTAACATTCAAGTAGTGCCTCCTCGAAACATTATCCTTAGTAACCACATAACTTACTGAAGAAAACTCTGATCTTCCAATCTATGGGGAAAAATAGGCCTCTAAAGATTTCTGTGATAGCATGACTCTAGCGATGATGAGAGTGTTGATTAGAGCTAGAGGACTAGTACTCTCACTCACTTCCAACGCACATGGTCTTGCCATCTTTCAAGGCCTGTGATAAGGACTCGAATTGGACTACGTGGTGGCGACTTGGTATTTAGGACTTTGAATGTTGGTCAAAGGAGGGAATCAGTTAGAGAGATTGGAGAGCGAGAGGTTTGCAGTATCACGGAGGAAGTAGAAACTATTGTTGTTGTAGTTTTGATGGCTTTTATCTTAACACCTCTTGCATATTAGAGTTGTTATTCAGAATCTTTAAGTTGCAAATTTGATATAATACACTATTCAAAGGTAATGATATTGACTTTTCTTCTATTTTAAGGTTTGTCACAATCTGCCAACTAATTGCATTCTTTGGTAGAATATAAACTTGGCCTGGATTATGATGGAAATGAAGAGGAATGTGAAGGCTATTAATTATGTATCCTAGCCTTATTTTATTACTTTCTATATTTATTATAATTAAATTTTTATATTTTTCTCGAATTACAGAATGAATGAAGATGTAGCTGATGAGTAATCATGTTGTGAATGATAAAATTATGTGGTGCTTGCTTTAATTAGAACCAAATAATTGGCGCATCAATTGTATGATAATAATGTTAGTTAATTTTAATGTTATTTGTTACGGGTTTATGGACTTAGAGCACACATGATAATCATTCGGGTTATGCTTAAATATTTTCATAATTTAAGCATCTTTGTTAATATTTTCAGACATATTCCAATTTGTGAAGTTTTCTCTGTAATGTTTTATTTATAAGGATCGCTCAAATTATTATTAATATTTTGTATAGGAATAAATTATCATCTTTTAATGTTATATTACTTTTTTAATACAATTTGATGATATTTATATAATTTTACTTTTTATATGGAATGGCCAACATTTTAAATTAATAATATTTATCTACAATTTAATTTGATAACAATAACAAAATAAATCACCACAAAAAACATGTTGATACATTATATACAAAATGTTGCAAATTTCTCAATATCATAGATTATGAAAAATGCTGCACATAATGTTTAACAACCCTTTTACACATTAGTATCTAAAAGATTTTAGTTACAAAATTTAGAAAACGTAGTTAAAAAATTTTAATTAGGAAATAAAAAAATGTAGCAAAAAGTATATCTCTATGAAACAAAAAAATATAGAAAAAAATTATATAGCTACAAATATGTAATACGTAGCCAAAAAATATTAGCTACATTTTTATATCATTGCTATTAATTTTTCTTTACGACTTTTCGAAACATTGCTTATAATTTTCTGTTAGCAAGAATTGACGATGTTTTGTGCGAGGACATAAAAACATTGCAAACAATTATTGGCGCTATATAACCTATTGCCTAGTTTGTTATGATGCAGATATATTTATCTATCAATTCCACCTACAAAAATCTACTCCAGAATCATAGTAGGAATGAACCTCGCTTAATATAAATCCGTTATATCTCTGAGCAAATCTCGTCACCTTGTCGGGGTCATCTGATCAACAGAAGATTGTTCCAATAGCATACATGAGATATTGCTCGTCACGTTGCACACGAGACAAGCCTCATCCTATCTTGAACATATATGCTCTTTCGAGATGGTGCAACCCACGTCACCTTGTACATGCACTATTTTATTTGTCCTGGTAATAACATGATCAGACAACGAGTCCTATAAAACCCACTGCTTCCTAGTCCTGCTCATCAACACCCCGCTCTCCTCTCACATCAATTTTCCAGTAACATGGCTCTTACCCGTTTCTTCCTTGCGATTTCTGTTCTTCTTTTGCCATTGCTTGTCAGCTCTGCTAGGGATTATGGCTATGGCTATGGCCCTGGTTCAGACAGGGTAATGCCCGATTATGTGCCACCTTCAGTACCAACCCCATACACAGCCCAACCAGAGTCTGTCCCAACACCAAAAAATGATCAAGTCAAACCAGATTATACCCCTAAACCATCACCAGATGTTGTAAAATCAGATTACACCCAAAAACCATCTTCAGATACCGTCAAGGCAGATAATAGCCCCAAGCCATCGTCAGATGTCAAATCAGCTGATTACACTCCAAAACCAACACCAGATGTTGCTAAACCAGATAATAGCGTCAAACCATCATCAGATGAAGTCAAACCAGCTGATTCTACTCCAAAGCCAACACCAGATGTTGCTAAGCCAGATTATAGCCCCAAGCCATCATCAGATGAAGTCAAACCAGGTTACAACTCAAAACCATCTAAAAATGTCAAGTCAGATTATAGTCCCAAGCCATCATCGGATGTCGTTAAGTATGATTATAGCCCTAAACCATCATCGGAATCTGTCAATCCTGGTTACACTCCAAAGGTAACACCAAATGTTACCAAGCCAGATTACGGCTCAAAGCCCACACCAGTTGCCACTAGGCCATACAATAGCCCTAGTACAAATTCTGATGTTGTTAAACCAACTTATAGTCCAAATGCTACACCCGATGTGGCCGAATCAGAAAACAAGCCTACCCCTCGACCAAAAGCAAACACTGACAACTCTAGTTACGCTCCCACCCCCAAAAGCTGACGTTGTGAAACCAGTTTATGACACAAAATCAACACCCGACATTGTCAAACGATATCCCAAATCAGACACTACCATGTAAATTAAATTCTTTAACAATTTTAAACAATAATTCAAGCATAGAATTTGTCCAAGATCATTTATGACATAATTGATTCAATACCTTTAAAAATCGTAAGATTCATGCTATTAATAAAAGAAAGAAATACTAATCTTGATCCATACTCATGTAATATTTTTTTGTTCACGAATTCCTTCTTTAAGTAAAAATTTATCCACTCTCACTTCTTACTTTTCTTCATTCTAGAAATAGTTCAAGAACGTCTATTCTTTGATATCATTCAACATAACTTCTACAGAAGGGAGAGAGAAGGGTTTATTGTTAATTAACCCTAATGATTCTAATTGCCTTTAACAAGCCCAATAACTATTATTTTGGGCCCACCTTTATATTAGAATCCATTAAAGTAATATGGGCCATACTAATTATTAAAATCAATCTAACAATCTCTCACTTGGCCCATATTATGACTTGATAATCCAATAACACAAGTGTGTAGCATATATTGAATCTATCAATCAATAAAACTTAAATGAATTGAAATAATCAAATCATGACGGTCACAAGTCATCTAACGACATGATTCCTGCCATGTATCACACAATCATCTCAACTCAAAATAATTGTAATTGAGATACACGATAATTCTCAACTTTAATGTTTTCTCAAAATATAATTTGTCATCATAAAAAAACAATGCATGTGCACAACATAATGTGACAACTAACAAATAAGCAAAAACATAAAATTAATTAAACTTATAAGTGTCAAAATAATAATAGCAAATATCCACATATATGTACATATATAACATTATCTCATGCTAAGAATGACTTATCTATCATGCCCATCCTTTCAACATGACTAGGAAATGTTTTAGACAGTAATCCTTTAGTTAACGGATCTGCTACCATCATATCAGTTCTAATATGTTCAATTGACATTTTATATTTTTGCACTTCTTCTTTGACTGACATGTATTTCAAATTCATGTGTTTAACACGCTTCGAAGATGATCTTTTTTAGAGAAGAAGACAGCTATATTTTCACAATAAATTCTTAACAGTTTAGCTATAATGTCGGTAATACTTAGATTTAAGACAAAGTTCTGCAACCATAATGCTTGAATAGTGGTCTCAAAGCATGCCATAAATTCGGCCTCTATAGTGAAAGTGACAATGATAGACTGCTTTCTACTCTTCTAAGAAATTACCCCTCCTGCTAGTTGGAATATATAACCAAAGGTAGATTTGCTTGAGTCTACACAACCAGTATAGTCTAAATCTAAATAACCGATCACTTCTAAGTGATCTGATTTCCTGTATGTGAGCATGTAATCCTTGGTGCCTTGTAGATACCTAAAAACTTTCTTTGTAACTTTCCAGTGGTCCAATCCGGGATTACTTTGATATCGGCCTAGCATTCCAACAGTAAAAGTAATATCTGATCGAGTATAAGTCTAAATATACATCAAACTCCTAATGATAGATGCAGAGGGAATATATTCCATTTCCTTTTGTTCCAAATCAATATTAGGATATTGCATTTCACTAAATTTATCCCCTTTCTAAATTAGAACTAACCTTGCTGAGCATTTTTCCATCTTGAATCTCTCTAATACTTTACTGATATATCTTTTCTGAGACAACCCTAACAATCCTTGTGTTCTGTAATAGAATATTTCAATTCCATTCACATAGGATGCCTCACCCATATCTTTCATTCCAAAGTTATTAAAAAGAAATTTCTTTACATCATGAAACAAGTCCAAATCATTAGCAGCCAAAAAAATATCGTCAACATATAGTACCAAAATATTGAACTTGCTTCCACTGACCTTCATATAGATACACCTATCAATAGTGATCTCTATAAAGCCATGAGAGGTAATGGTATCATTAAACTTAAGATATCAGTTTTGGGAAGCTTGTTTCAAACCATATATTGACTTCTTTAATTTACACAACATATTTTCCATTTCTGTAGTCACAAAACCTTCCAGTTGGTCCATATAAACTTCTTCTTCTAATTCACCATTAAGAAAAACGGTCTTTACATCCATTTGGTAAATCTCTATATCATAATAAGCTACCAAAGCCATAAAAATTCCTAAAGAGTCCTTTTTTGAATTTGGAGAGAAGGTCTCTTAAAGTCAATGCCATCTTTTTGAGTATAACCTTTGGCTACAATTCCAGCTTTGTACCTTTCAATATTACCTTTTGAGTCCCTTTTAGTCTTAAAGACCCATTTACGACCCACTTACTTTGAGATTTTAGGTAACTCAACTAGTTCCCAGACTTGATTATCATCCATAGATTTTAACTCTTCTTTGCATTGATCCACTTTTCAGAATTATCACATTTCATGGTTTCTTTAAATTAGGATAGATCTTTATCAATGCTCAAGTGAATATACCACATAGTCATCTGATATAGCTAGTCTTTTCTCTCTTATAGACCTTGGCAATACTATTGCCTGTGGCATCACTTAACCATTTGTGACTTGAAAATTACTTACTGGTTCATTATTGACATTCTTTTCTTGTGGGTTTGGAATATTAACTGGTTGTTCTGATATGTTGCGTGACTGTGATAAAACAAGAGGAATAACAACTTGAGAAAATACACTAGGAGAAGGATTTTCCACTTGAATCTCTTGAATATCCACCTTTTGTGGTTGCCACTCCCACTGATTTGTCCATTTTTAATGAACCTAACATTACCAGACTCAACTATTCTTGTATCATGGTTACGACAATAAAATATGTACCATTTAGACTTTTGTGGATAACTAATGAAGTAACCACTAATGATTCTTGCATCAAGCTTCTTTTTATAAGGATTATAAATCCTTATTTTGGCTGGGCAAGCCCAAACATGCAAGTTCTTCACGCTAGGTTTCCCTCCTGTCCACAATTCGTAAGCTGTCACAGGAATCACTTTACTGGGAACCCTATTAAGTAAACATGTAGCTGACTTTAATCAATACATCCATAAAGATAAAGGTACATTAATAAAACTTGACATACTCCTAACCATATCCATAAGAGTACGATGCTACCTTTAAGCCATACCATTTTGTTATGGTGTATCGGGCATTGTATACTATGCACAAATGCCCTAACTTTGAAAAAATTTTGCAAATGAACTTGGACACTGTCCATTCTCATCATATTTATCATAATATTCATCACCCTATTAAACAGAAATTTAACTGACAATGAATTAAAACACGAGAACTAAATAAATCAAACAAACCAAATCAAATAACA
>JANSVB020000192.1:2277210-2298970 GCA_025504935.2 Erythroxylum haughtii
AAAAGCTTAAAGATCTATTCAACCCCTCTTCTAGATCGTTTACAGTGTCTTAATCCTGAGGTGAGTAAACTAATCATTAGTAAGGATGTCATTTTTTATGAATTAGCTATGCTTCGCCAAAGGGATGAGACTCCTATTTCTTCTTATACAGGTGTGAAGAGTATGCCCAAGCAAGTGGAGTTTGAGGTGGAGAATTATTCTCCTTAAAACATATCTTCGGAGGAGATCCACGACCCCACAATTACAGAAAAGGAAGCCACAATGGAGGAAGAGGAAGAAACTTCATTAGAAGAAAAGGAGCAGTATTCCATTGCACAAAATAGACCCAGGGGAGAAATAAAACCACCAAGGAAATATATTGATGTAGATTTGGCGGCATATGAATTTGCAACAACACAAGAAATAAAAGGTATTGGTGAGCCTTCCACTTCAGAAGCTGTTTCTTGTGATAATTCTACCAAATTAGTGTTTGCTATGCAAGAAGAGGTCAGGTCTCTCCATAAAAACAAAACATGGGAGTTAGTTAAACCGCCAAAAAAAAGAAAATTATTGGATGGAAATGGATCTTTAAGAGGAAGGAAGGAACTTTTGGCATTGAAAATGTCAAATACAAGGCATGATTGGTTGCAAAAAGCTACAATCAAGTTTAAGGAATTGACTTTAATGATGTTTTCTCACCTGTTTTTAAACATAGCTTTATTTGTGTCTTACTTGCATTAGTAGCTATGCATGATTTGGAATTAGAGCAGTTGGATGTTAAAACTGCATTTTTGCATGGTGAATTAAAAGAGAAAATATATGTGCAACAACTTAAAGGTTTTGAAATTGAAGGTAAGAAAGACCACGTTTATTTGTTGAAGAAGTCATTGTATGGTTTAAAACAATCTCCTATGTAGAGGTATAAGTGGTTTGAGTCATTTATGGTAAATCATGGTCATTTTAGAAATCAATATGATAGTTGTATTTATTTCAGAAAACTTGGTGAGGGCACATACATTTACCTATTGCTTTATGTTGTTGATATGCTTATTACTGTTAAGAACATTTTTAAGATTAGCAGGTTGAAAGTCGAACTTAATAGTGAATTTGAGATGAAAGACCCTGGAGCAGTTAAGAAATATCTAGGGATGGAAATTCAAAGAAATAAACTTACAGGCAAACTTTACCTTATTCAAAAGAGTTTTATTAAGAAGGTTTTATAACGTTTTGGTATGAAAAATGCTAAACCTATAAGTACTCCTCTTATTGCTCATTTTAGGCTTTTAGTTGCTTTATCGCCACAAACTGATGCAGAAATTAAGTCCATGACATAAGTTTCTTACTCTAATGCAGTTGGTAGTTTGATGTATGCAATGGTTTGCACACGTCCTGACATTTCACATGTTGTTAGTGTAGTAAGTAGACACATGACTAATTTAGGAAAAGAACATTGGCATGCAGTCAATTAGATTTTGAGATATTTACATGATACTAATAACTCATGTTTGGAGTTTGGCAGAAGTAAGAAAGGTGTCGTTGGTTTTGTTGACTCAGATTATACAAGTGATTTGGATAAAAGTAGATCAATCACTAGTTATGTATTCACACTTGAAAGTAGTGTCATCAATGGGAAGGCTACCTTAAGTCTATAGTTATATTGTCCACTACAAAAGCAGAATACATGGTTGTTACGGAGGCAATTAAAGAAGCTATTTGGTTTTGAGACTTATTTAGTGAATTGAATTCATATCAACATGTGATTATTGTTTATTGTGACAGCCAAAGAGTTATCTATCTAACCAAAAATCAAATGTTTCATGAAAGAACAAAGTATATTGATGTCAAGTACCACTTCATCCAAGATATAATTTCGTAAGCAAATATTACTGTGAAGAATTTGGTACTGTAGATAATTTCTTGTATCTTATTCTTCCCACATTTTTCTCTACTTGTTGCTCCATTACTCCATTCAACTTTCTCAAACAAAATTCTATAATCTTATACTCCACACAATAACTTCTAATGCTAAAACCTTAAATCTGGTGAGCTGGTAGCATATATCCTTTAGTAAATCTCAAGGTGGAGTTAGATTTAAAATCTTTAAATTTTAAAACTAGACAACAATTATCAAGAGTTGTTTTCCAGTGTTGTTTCAGAAGGGAAGATATACTTATGATGGGAAATATACTATATCCATTGGTTATAGTTAACTGATAGGTGAAGTTGAAAGATTTGTTTGGAAAAAGTTAAGCATACTCCAGTGATGTTTCAGAAGGGAAGATATACTTATGATGGGAAATATACCATATCCATTGGTTACAATTAACTGATAGGTGAAGTTGAAAGGTTTGTTTGGAAAAGGTTAAACATACTGAAACATTCTTTTGTGTTTGACGACTTTTAAATGATGGTTATTTACTAAAAATAGACTTGTGTAGTTTAATACTTGTGTGAATGCAATCATGAATATGATTTTCATTTATTCTTTAAGTGTAATTGGTCCAAATGTCTTTAAAACTTATGATAATTTGGATTAATTGTATTGGATTCCCACTGAAGAAGCATAGATCCAAGTTTTCTTCTTATATTACTGAACATATAGTAGAATCAAAAAGCAAGTTTTATGTGCTTATGTTATTGCTCTCATTTATAATATATGGCTTGAAAAGATTGCTAGAATTTTTAAGAGAGTGTTTCAGTAATTACATTGCTTGAAATTTTAAAGTTGAATTGTAGATAAGAATTAAGGAACATTTGTTCAATTAGATTTACGAACAATTGCAATTTAATTTAGGAATTGTTTGATAAATTTCTTTATTTTTTCTCAAACTACTTATAATTAGTTTCCTTTATTATTTTACATTAAAGAATTAATGATCTATTATAAAACCATTCTTGAAAGGTAGACAAAGTTTTTCATTCTATTATTTGAATAATTAAATGAGATGATGTTTTTATTTGTTTGATAATGAATATACTTGTTTAAAAAATTAATTTGACAGTGATATATAATTAAGTATTGTTAGATATATGTTCTAACCTAATTATATATACCTTAATTTAACTTCAACTCATTAGTTCCGAAATTGCTTAAAATAAGTAATTTGAAGGAAAGGTTTTTTATTCTAAGAGATAAATGAGTTAAAATTTGATGTTAGATATTTATTAAAATAGTTTAACTGATGTTTAATAAGAAGAATCATATTTAAAATATTTTATAATAACAAAATTATTTCAACAAGTATAAACATAATCTCTGCATGTTTTTGAGTCAGGGCCTAAATTCGACTTTCATTCGGTCCATTAATTAAAGTGCCTGGAACAAGTTGGGCCTAAAGCAATTGTTCCCTGTTGGAGCGTGTCAGGTTACATCATATCAAAGTCTAATTGCAAGCTATTGTCATTTGGAGTTATTCCGATTCAATTAATTTAAGCAATTTTAACAGTAATAATTATGAGAATTATTAGAGCATGGTATATAAAAATAATTTAGTCCCCAGACGAATCATTGAAATGTAATTGAGTAAATGTTTATGGAAAGCTCTACCAGTTACTGTTGTAGTGATTTTGTCTTATATCGAGTATAGGTCGCTGTTGATCGGCCCTTTATCCTATAATGGAAGACAATATTATAAAGTATAATACTTGAGGAAGAAAAACAATATAAAGTGCGATAAAACCAAAACAGTTATTCAATCGAAAATTCCACACCTCAACACCTCCCATGGGAAGCAGTGGACCTTCCACTTTCCCAACCCTCGTGTTAAAGTTAGCAATCAGAGCGTGACAGACACACGTACCAATCTAAATCCAATCTGCCACGTACGTGTCATCCCTGTGATCTTTGGGTGACAATGTTACTTCACAGACGGCGCCAACTAAAGGATTCTTGAGTCTGAGATAGGTGGGAACGGGAAGCCAACAAAGATGCCAAGCGACAAGCCTGTCCAAAAAATCATGGTTTTCCCAAGTCAACAACTCCTTGAGTTGAGGACTCTCCTTGTTGATGTTTTTTCTGTTTTTGTCTTCCTTAAGAATAGTGTAGACTTGTCTGGAATCGTTAAATCCCCGAGAAAACCAACGCCATGAAAACACAAGCACATACCACATCTTAAACGAAAAGGGCACATGGAGAAGCACGAGAACAGACAAAAACGTGGGAAAGAGAAGGCTCGGATAGGTTTCAATGGTGGAAATATTGGAGGGTTGGTTGTGTGGGGCGGTGCTCTAGCTGCTGTGAGCATGATCGCTGCTATTTCTATCAAGAAAAGTAGGAGAAACAAGTGTGAAGCCTCCCGGAAAGGAGATGATGATGATGTTATCCATGACACTCCGGCATCAACTATTCATGAGGATCAATGGTTATATGTTCTATCAGATTATTTTATGTGATATATTTTTAATGCCAAATTGAATAAATATATTTAAGACCATTTTCTTCTCAGTTGCGCAAGCTATGGATCCGATAAAACGGTTGAAGCCAAGATTGATTCTTGCGATTGCGACGTGGTCTCTCCCAAGAGTTTGATCTCGGTAAACTTGACTAACATGTTTGTTCTCTGCAAGATAAGAACTTTTCATAGTAAATCTAGGCATGTTAAATGATTTATTTCTGTTCAGGAACTGGGTTCCAACCCTGTGATCAATCCCCAGAATGAAAATTCTAACGTTGACTCCGCAAGCATCTTCATCGCCAATGATTCAAAAGAAGAAAACGGAGAGACCTGCGAGGATTGCATACAGGTTGACGAATTTTCCTCCGCTAGTACAGAGAATGATACCAGTAACTTCTCCGGGGAGGAGTTGCCGTTGACGGAAAGTGTCAACGTGACTGAAGAAAAAGAAACTTGTGATACGGAAAGTATTACTGCAGAGGACAGTTCACCAAAGGAATCAGTTGAAATTGAACAACCTATCAATTATGTTGCTGCCGGTGATATTGATAGTACAATACCTGAACTACACGAGATAAAACCTTTGGATTATACATCATATACCAGCTCCTGGGACCACTCCGTTGAGGAACAGAGTCTCGAGCCAGCATTCAACAACGGGAATCAGAATTCCACCACTGACCCTGAACCTGAAGGGATCGCCATCAGTGACGATTCAAAAGAAGAAAATACGGAGTCATGTATTGGACTAGAAGAATTTTCCACGTCGGAGACGGCCTTGTGTGGAACAGAAAATGGGATGGTGATGGAGGAGAAAGAAAACTATGATACGGAAAAGTTAACATCAGAGGAAAACTCACCCAAAGAATCGGTTGAAGATATTAGTGATGGTGTTGGTTGTGAGGATAGCAATGAGGAAAAGGACAGCAATAGCAGTGAAGACAATATGATAGAGGATGGATCAGAAGGCTCAGAGGAAGGAATTGAGGCAATTTGGCCTGCAGAGGAAATAGAAGTATTGGCCCTGGAACTCAAGAACCATCAAAAAACAGAAGAACAGATAGCGGGAGACGCTGATTTAGCGCATATTCAGATCGAGGACGAAAATAGTAAGTCTGCATACGATCATGAACTTACTGAAAACTCAACCATCTTGACTAAGGGAAGTTCGGTGGAGTTTGTGACGATGAGTGATGAAATAAACCACTCAAGGAATAGGAGATTTTGGTCGTCTCTGATGCTAGGGGTATTGGTCCTACTGCTACTTCTGTTCACTCATGGGGGTGCTTTATCACAGTATCTCTTTAACCGCGAACCTTCATTGTCGAATGAGCTATAGAGAATTGAGAACGATCAATCATTTCAAGGAGAAATTTAAGTTTTGATTATGTGTTTAAACTTCAATTAGTAGTTGAAGGAACCAGAACTTGCAGACCATGTCTCGGTACGTAAAAAATGCTGTTAACAGATAATCAGGTGAAATGAGTATGTAAAAGTTCTGGTAGATAACAAAAATTCTGAGGATCCTCCTTTCAAAAGTATCATTTACATGTATAATACTAGTTTTTAACTATCACTCATTTCTCTGTATATACATCCCCAAAGGCAGACCTAACGAACTGGTCGCTGCTGCTGCTTTATTTTGTCGCATTTGTCCAACAAATAGATCAACTATTTACCTATATAAAATGTAAGATACCATATGTATGCTAAATTTCAGGGGGCAAAATTGCTAACCCAAGCTTGCAAATTGCAACACCTTGGTGAACTATTCCAGATACTGGGTTCATTATGCACTTAACATCAAACAGGTTGGTGCTTTTCAACAGAGCCTGGCAAGCTGCAACCCGTAGACCATCCGAGTACACCGAGAACTAGATCCACACTTGAGCAAGCCTTAACCTAAAAGAGGGGGAAAGAAAAAAGTGTCAGAAATATTACTCTCATGCAAAAGAGAAAAGAAGACGAGACCGAGGAAATGGAAAAATGTTGAACAAGAAGTAGGTGATATGGTGGTACATTGTAACGTACCAAATTCTCAAGGTTCCCTTCTATTTGAAATAAAATCACCGCTATTCCCCTTCCCCTATCAATCTCAGCCTAGTCACGAAAACAAATTACAGCATCAACAAAGGAAAGCAGCCATAGTGCATTAAATTATATGATTTAAAATTTTAGGTCACTTACCACACAAGAACAAATACCGATACCTACAGCTGCCAATACCGTGGTAAGCTCAGCCATCATGCCTGAAGCCATTTTTATATGTTATCAAATAACCATTAAGGACCAGCAAAAACAATAACAAGATTAAATGTCAGAAATTGGACCATGCAAATAAAGCTTCCTCGAATGACAGAAATATTCACTATTGCTTTACCTCTTCGATCTATGCAGACCACACAAAACCATTGGACGGAGTGCCCTTCAAGACTGTGCCAAGAAGCAACCTTGCCAGCCTGCCAACTTTCCAAGCCGGGCAAAACTTCCTTGTACATAGGAATCTTAGCTTGTACCATCTTGGCAACACCATTTCCCTGTAACTCCCCCGTTGTCTCCAAACTTATCTTCTGCAAATGCTTGTTATGTTTACCGTTGATCTTGGGCACCCAAGGGCTTCCATTTTTTTCGTCCAAGAAATCCTCATAACATTTCCCTTGAGAAGAACTTTCCACAACCTTCTTGAAAATTTTCTCCAACAAAGGTTTGGCCTGCGTTGCATTATCTAGTAATTCCTCCACCTCACTCTCCTCTTCAGAATCAGCAATGAAGTCACTTACTTTTTCCATGGTTATCTCAGCAGCACACAGTGCAGCTTGCTCTCTTAAGAACTGAAACAAATGATTAATTTCTTTTTCATCTAACACGAACAACCATAAAATCAAAAGAAAATAAGATCTAAACCACATTAAACTCACTTTCATAATTTTGTGTCTTGCACTACGTGTTTTAGCATGCTGCAACCACTGCTTATGCCTCTGAAAAGCTGATTTACTAGAGAGTGCCTGGGGAAATAAGACAAATATCTTGTGAATTTCTAGTGACAAAATAATAGTTATATCACATAATAGTGAACTACTAACAGGGTTCATAAGTACCAACATTGTAGGTAAGTATCTCCACAACTTCTGCATTAGCAAGTACATGAGTAGGAGAAACTAGATTACCATTCACCTGCAAATAAGGAAGAGAATTATACAGATTTGAGAATATTCTAAGCCAACTTCCCCCCCACATCTCTCTCTCTTCGTTTAGGTACCCGGCAAATTATCTAAAGCACAACTTAGAAAAAATACCTTGGCAGCGACCATCTTGTTACCAATTTCATTGTGTATCATATAAGCATAATCAATTACTGTTGCACCTCGTGGAAGATTTTTTATCTGCAGGTACAATATCAATGAACATCACATTTTTTTGCTTGATAATGTTTAAAGATTATATTAGCCTTTTATAGCAAAGAAAAGAAATAAATGAAGTCATCAACCAACTGACCTCTCCCCTCGGGGTGAAAACAAATACACGGCTACCTAACAGATCTCTGGTTATGGTATCTACAAATTCTCTAGAGGTCATATTGCCAACAAACTCTTCTTGCCATTCTCTAATTGCATTGAGCCATCCAATCTGAAGAATTATCAACAACGTCAGCAAATTTTAAAGCTATCTCTCTAGCAAGTTGCATGGTAAGTATTGATATGTTATGAGGAGCCAGGTCAAAATACCCTAAGTGCAATGTTTGCATTGTTAAGAGAGACAGTCTTCCCTCTTGAATTTCGACTATTAGGCATTGCATGGCCAACTAAACCAGTAATAAACACTCTCCCACTATAATGAGCAGCTATGCCTCTCTCAGCTATCAGATCCATCTCTTCAGTTCTTATCTGTCAGATATATATCAAAACCAAGAAAGAAGCACATGAAAGTGTATAAGGTAACGAATAGCTTCATAGCCAATATAAATTCTATTAAAATTTTCACGCTTAAGGGTATTGAAGCAGGAACAAAAATAGAAAAAGAAAAAGAAGAAAAGCAAGACATGAATTGAGTAGTCACAAAAAAAAAAAAAAAAGCATACCTGAACTTCCAAGCGGAACATACTCTCATAAAGAAATGGAATTACAATTGTGTGAAGACTTTGATAGCCATTAGGCTTTGGGGTGGCAATATAGTCCTTCATCTGTTACCAGAATTGAAACAAAGAAATCGTTGAACATATCACAATCTCCAACAATAGCATTATCTCCTTCCTAGTAACAAATAAATAAGAAAAACAACTTGGGGAGACAATACACACCGCTCGTGGGATAGGGGTCCAAATCTCATGGATTAATCCTAGAACATGATAGCATATCTGCATAGCACATAGCAAGGAAATAAGGCTATCTTGAATAATGGACATAGGGGCAACAGCAAACACAGTTCCTCAGGAAATAAAGAGGGATTTACCTGTTGAGGACTGCACAAGGGCCCAATTCCAACACACTGCTTTGGCTTTATAATAATACGCAACTGATTTTCATATAAAAAATAAAAATGCAAAAGGCAAGCATGTCATGCAAGAACATCTAAAACCAGGAATGCTTCTCGAGGTGGTTCATGTTTGTTCACAAGACTAACCTGTGCAATTTGGTTAACCTCGTTGATAGAACATTTTGATTTGAGCACAGCTTTGTAAATACTGTAAGCAAATAACAGAAATTCACAATTAAACTCTTTCAGTAAATTGTATGATAGGTGAAGGCATTTCCTAGCATTTAAAACATCTAAGAGGCATAGGGCAATCTGAGGTAATAATCCAAAAATTGTTGCCTAAGATGATGCAACTAACTTCTTAAGCAATACGTTATGTCCATGGATTCACCTGTATGGCTCCTTGCAAACAGAGTGGACTTCAGTTTTCATTGTCACAAGGTCTAGGAACTGATCTTCCTCAATCTTCATTGTCAAAATTTTTTTAGCCTGATGGAAAGAAATTTCAACAGGTCAATGAATGAAAATTAACAAATGCAAGATTCCATTAAAACCAGAAAACATAAGGTTCCCATGCCTCAACACTAAAGAAAACAATTAAAATAATGAAGACAGTGTTGCAAGCTCTGCGTAAAGGTAGAATGAGAAAAGAGCATAATACCTCCTCAAGTTCTTTCTCATGTTCTTTGGAGAGGTCTGCCACTCTTCTATTGACCTTAGCATAATCTTCCGCATTTGTGTACATGAAGGACAAATTCTCAAGTTCAGACTGCAGAAAATAATGGTGATGGAAAAATCAGTACAAGCATAATTTATATTCCAAATTATTATGATTTTTTAGAATTCTCTTTAATTTTTTTAATTGAAGTCATGTTTTAAATGTAGAATAAATTCATTACTGTCAACTCCATCAAAAATTATATTTATATTCCTAGGCCACCGAATTTTTTTTTTTTTTGTTTTGCACCGTGATTCATGGAAAAGGTATAATTGATTTTATTTCGTACTACAAAATCCAAACTTAAAATTTAAGCAAGAAAAACGCATTAGGAAGAGTAATAAGTAGATGATTAAAAGTTACATTACCCTTAAAAAACACACCCTAAGCACTTAGCATATCAGGTGGAACACAGTGGCATCTTAAGCATTTATAAATGCGAATGAAGTTTATTAAGGAGAACGAAGTTAAGTTTCCATAAGCAATTAGGTTGCAAGTGCGTTTGACTAAACAAAGATAATCAAAGAGTTCACCAGCACTCCTGAAATATTAGAAGTTTGAACCCACCCATTCCTATTTCAACACCAATGATATCAAAACTTAAAAACTCAAACTGGGGCAAAGTATTTTTTCTCAAAGCAAATACCTTAATTTGATACATCCCCAACAATTTTGCAAGAGGAGCAAAGACATGAAGCGTCTCCGTTGCAATGCTTGACTGCATATGAAAGTTTAATTCTTTGCCTAATGATAAATAATCACAAGCAACACAATTTAAGATTAACAGCATACCTGCTTATGTGGGGGCATATGCGAAAGAGTGCGCATGTTGTGCAATCTATCAGCTAACTTGACAATAATAACGCGAACCTGAAAGAGCAGCAATTTAATTACATAAATGCTTTAACCATATTTACCCAAGAAGATGTAGATATTGTCAAAGTTAAATCACCTCCTCTGTCATGGCAAGAAACATCTGGCGGAGGTCATCAGCTTTAACATCTTGTACTGAATTGGCTTCATCCTTACATTTTAATTTCCCCAGTTTTGATACCTTAGCCAAAATAACGGGTTCAAATTAGATTGTGCTTATATCGCTATAAACACTTTGCTCAATCCAGGTGTAACATCAATATGCAAATTCTAGACAAAGTACCTTAGTCTCTCCCTCTACAATATGGCGCACAACTGGACCAAATTCTTCCTCTATTCTTTCGAACGTAACAACAGTTGTATCCTCAACAGTGTCATGCAGCAATCCAGCAGCAACTGACTCCCAATCCAATTCCTATAAGAACATGTAGTGACACTTAGGGATAATAATATGCAGTAGATAGGGTATAATCCAGGGACTCTGTGTTTAACTCACAAGTTCCCCAAGAATCCGTGCAACTTCAACAGGATGAGTGATGAATGGTTCTCCACTGCGTCTTTTTTGACCATCATGGGCCTCAAAAGCTAACTGTGAGAATAAATGAGATGTTTCAAGTACTTAATTATAATGCAATTGCAAAAACTGACACCGAAATTTCTGCTAGAGCAGAATGCTTGCCTTTAGAGCATTGTGCACCAAATCCAATTCTTTGGGTGAAAGGTACGAAATATTGGGCTTCAGATCCTGATGCATCCACAGTAAATAATGTCATTCAAAGCTTTTGATAAACCAATCCTATTTAAGGAATAGCTATGAGATCTTGGTAAGGGTACCAAGAGAGAGAACAGTGCAACTTACCTCCCACAACTTTTCAGGAGAAGTCTCTGGGATTGGGTCTGAAGAATTGGACAAAGAACAGAGTTGCCATCTTTTATCATCAACATCAAAACATTTTGATTTGAGAAGTCTCTTAGAAAATGCAGAGCTAGGATCATTGGAGAAAGAACCCCCTGCGTGAAAGGCTTCACATCTCTGGTAACAGGATAAAATTTAGATGAATCAATAAAAAACCATGAACTTGTACTTAGAAATAAAAATCAGTAATATGATGTAAACAGCTAATTATTGGAAATTAAGAATAAAAATCAGTAATATGATGTAAACAGCTAATTATTGGAAATTAAACTAAGATATACTCTTTATCAATTCATCACAAAAAGAATTCAACAAACAAATTTATTTGTTTTAGACTTTATGTTATGCAAGGTTGTTTTACATGGAATTACAAGTACAAAAAATTCCTTAAAATAGCTGCTCTTTAGTGTTAACAAATGATTAGATATTAAAGAGATATGAATAATTATGGAATAAAGATCACCCAGAAGTAATCACAACTTCCATACCACCAATAAAGCCCTTTTAACTTTTTCCTTCAATCTTTAATTTCTCTTTCACACAACTTTGTTTCCTCCGTTTCCACTATCCAAGAAGGCCACCTTCACAAATTTAAGAACAATATCAAATCATTCTTCCTTTCTCACCATTTAATCTTCATAATTTAAGATATTTCCTCCCATCAGCCTAAATAAATTATATGGGTATGGCTTCAGTAATTTAATGCACTTCTTAATTAACCACAAAACAATAAATTACAAAAACAGAACACGTCTTACATGATTGAAACCGTTCCTTCTTCTATTTAGCACACACACCAAGGGTGAAGAATGAGTAGGATGAGCTGTACTAGCAAGAAGACCAGTCAAGACTCTAGGAGCTTTCCACGCACATGATAAAGCATTACAGTCATATCTCCCGCCACCATCTCCTTGCGATAACTTACATATGCTCACGCATTCCACAGACACTACGACGTTTAACCACAAAATATTACTCGAAGTACAAAAACAATATAAGCGCAAGTCTCATAAATTGGAGTCCAGTAAAAGAAACGTTAGAATTGAGCTAATCTAGGTGCGTTATACAAATTTCGGGATTCAAAAAATGAGATGCTCCTACTCATAACAGCATTTAGTTTTTTCTCTTTCTTTTCTGCTACCCAAACAAAACACACAAGACATTACTCGGTCTCTGATTAACTTAGGGTTTCTAAACCAACAGCAAAACGAAATTCAAATAAAAATAAAAATAATCTAGAGTAATAGAAGCCGGCTTACCGGAGAACGGACACGTAAGAGCCATGATTTCTACGAGGAAGCATCGGAGAAGAGCAATCTCATTGAATTAAACTAAAAAAAAAAGTTAAAAACAAGAGAAATACAACCAAAACAGACCTCAGTTAACACTAATCAACACCTTTTCAGTGGCTCAAACCAGAGACAAAGGGGAGAAAACAGAGAAACCTATATAAGAAAGAGAGCAGTGTGTTGCTCGGGGAGATTCCAACTGAATCGAATAAGTAATGACGCAATTTTTTACGGTTTTGGAATTGTAGAGACGAATATAAAGAGGAACGGGTTTTGAACGAGCGAGAGGAAGCGATAATCTAGAGAGAGGAAGCTGCCGGTTTTAGCCAAGGCCACACAAAATCATATTTAAGTAATTGCCCCATTCCTTAAAAGATATTTTCATATATTATGTAATGTTTCAAAATATCCTTATTTTAATTATTCTTTTTTCCGTTTTCATACTTTCTGTTTAACTTTCAACCATTAACTTTGTCAAGTTAAATAATAAACTTGTATAACAAATTATAGATATAAATATTAAGATAATTTTGCTCTTTTTAGAACAAACTAATTTATCATCAAATTATTATAAAATACATTAAAATATTTAAAACCGAAAACCAGAACACCTTGCCGCGATCTCGGCCAGTGTCCGACTAGTTAGTGCGACTACAGTAAACAAGCGTTGACAAGATCGCTCTCTGTATACACACAATGAATGGGTTGTGATTTGAGTTTATTTTATGGTTCATAACAGTGATTCAGGCCTTTCTTTTTTGTTCTTTTTTACTAAAATTACAAACTAATTCTTTATTTAAACCTAACTAAAACATTATTCTGCGTAAACAGAACCAAATAAATTTGGTTTGATTTGATTTGAATGATTTAATAAATTTGAATATTAATATCTATTAAAAACAAAAGTTAATATTTTAAAAGTTAAACTAAAAAGGATAAAGTTTAAATGGTTCAATTAGATCGTTATAAAATTGATTGAATATTAAATAAAATTAAAAATATTGAAATATGATTTAACAAGAATATCATTAGTTATTAAAGAAATAAAAGTTTAATTAAAAATTATTATTAAATAAAAATTAATTGATTTATAAAAATTTATTAATTTATAAAATAAATTAATCGATTCTTAAGTTATTAAAATAAATTGAACAAAAAAAGTTGAAAATTTAACCATACAGTTCAAAATTTTTACGGTATTACAACATCTTTAAATTTTTAATCATTATATGTAATTAGGTAGGATCATTTTTTATAATCTTTTCTAAAATGTGTATAAAATTTTATCAAATAAGTGGAAAATAATTTTAATTAAAAATAAACAATAATTAGACTGATTAGTACATATTTAAATGTTAAGTCAACTTATTTTTATGATACTTAGGCTAATTATCCATGATCTTAAATTATATTATTGCATACCAAATTAAAGGAAAAGGATCAAATTTTAGTGATGAATGTTAAAGAAAGCAAATGATAAATCCTCAGTATAATAAAACTAAAATACAAACCTAAATAGGAGATGTAGATACGAACTTATGCAATCAATTTAACGTCAAATAAATGCATATATTGCTACTACTTGGCAGTTGGTCTAGGTTTAGCCTAATTGAATCACCATAGAACATGCTGATCGCTGACAAATAAATTTCCGGGACCATCCCCCAAAATTTGGCATTCCGAAACAAGATTCAGGATCAATCTAATTTCGTTATAAATCGCAATCAGTCCAAGTCTCTTTCGCTGTATTCATTCAATTGTTTGTTGTTTACTTCATTAGGTTAAAAAAAAAAAAATCAATGATTAAAAATTAAATTGATTCGATCAATTTAATTATAAAAATGTTAAATTAGTTCGGAAGTTTACCTTAATTAATGATTTTTAAAGTCATGGGAAGAGTTATATTATACGCAGTCTTTTCTTTATATTTTTACAAAGAAACTATTTCTATAACTTAAACCTATTACATTATGATTACAAAAAAGTAACTTTATCAATTGTTGTCAAACTCGCACTCTAATAATTTTTATTACACAAAACTGATTAATTTATAAATTAATTTTTGTCAACTAACTTAGTTTTATAAATTATAATAAGCATATTAACTCTTATTTGACAATTTCCTTTTTCAATAAGATTTATTCGATCAAATTTTAATTTCTTCAATCTTATTTAATATTTATATCATATTAATTTTTCGATGAACTAATAACAGATGTTATTTCACCTATTTATTTCTAATCCAATTTTTAAAACATCATTTTAAACCTACTTTTCTATTTTCTATATTACTGTCTTAAGTTGGAAGTTTTGGTACTTGTACCCATATTTATGTTTTAGATCATAATGCTACTGGAGTTAAGTGTGAAAATTATTTGAGTTAATTTATTTGATAAACAGAAATTAAAGAATATAAATTTAAAGAAATAACGTGTAAATATTTTTTAAGTTTAAAAATAATTATAAAAATCTAAGAATTATAACTAATTTAGTATGTCTTTAATTTTCAATTGTAATCTAATATTTATTTTAAATTGATTGTGATAGCAACCCACTTCTGCATTTTTTCAATTCTAACTACACTAATAATCTTTCTTGGAGCAACTTACCAAGTTACTCCTTTGTAATCATAACATCATATTTTTAAGTCATGAAAATAATTTTTTGTAAAATTATAAAAAAAGTGTTATGTACATTAAGATCCTTCCTAAATCTCCGCAAAGTGGGGAGGTTTGTGTACTAGGGAAGTTAACTTTTTCGGACTTGTTTAACTTATTTTATTTTAAATAACATCATATCCTATCTTATTATTTAGTTTATATTGAACTAATTATTCATCTTATCTCAATTAGTGCTACATGCCTCTGCAAATTAATAAAATGCACCCAACTTTCAACTTCTTATTTTTGTCTCTTTCCTTCAAATTGATATTCATATAATATTATATTATTTAGATCTTCCTAAAATATGAATTTTATAATTATTTTTATAAATAATTTTATTATAATTATAAATAATATGTTGCATATTTATTATAATAAACTACATTTTATGCAAAATAGATATATATTTATTTTAATAAATAGTTTTGTTTTGTATAATCATTAAAGAAATATATTTTATAAAAAGAGATTAAATTTACAATATTTATAATGAATCAAATTTTGAATTTAATTGAATATTTTTGAAATACTAAAATGAACTTCAATTAAATTCAACCTAACCCAATTCTATTCATGACTTATACAATTAAGTGACATTGTTATCTTGTAGTTATAAATTATCTGCCAAAATTAAGAAAGAAATACCCCTCACCAGCTAAAAGTCAAATTTTGATAAATACTTGAGTCTCTTCTGGTCGTCGGAGAGTAAGGAATTGTAGCCGTTAAAGACGCATCAAACATGAGCTTCGAGTCATAATTCTCCATCGCTTTGTTACCTAACAATGCACAGGATTGTTACTTTGCTATTTGTTTTACGTTATCTCTCCAATTACGTTCACACAAACTCGCGTTCCCGCAAAAACAAGAATAAAGGAACAAGTGGCTATGTTCCTTAAATCCTATGTTCATGCCTGCCTCACCCTGTTCAAGAAAAAACATAAAAGATACCTTCGAGTACACATGAAAATGAAGACCCCCCTTCATAAATCCCCTCTCTCTTCTCTTTTACATTCTTTGTATAAATATGAAATTGAACATGGATTGGAATCAAGTTTTAAGTCATTGATGAACACAATGTCTTTGCAATCTTCTTCTTCGGCAGGGATTTGGGGAAAATAGTGAGATCTGATTTTGAAACACGACCAAACTACCATATTAACCATATATTTAATCTTAACCGAAGAAGTGTAGATCGTTGCAAGTTTTGTCAAGTTCAACGGATAAGCCGCAGGTTATGTGTCAACAATAGTATGTTTGGAATAAGTTAGGCATTCAGATATACTCAGTATCTCTTAAAGGATTTGAATAATCAAATTTTTTTTTTTTGTCTTCTAGGAGGTGTCCACTGGACCGAAGCCGGTAACTAATCCCCCTTTGCGGTGCTGATACATCCCTTACGGAGGCTGCCGCTGGCCTAAGAGTTTGCTGCATTCCCAAAAGTAGGGATCGAACTTGAAACCTCTTGATTAAGCGACGAAAGTATGCGCTATGTACGCCAATCCACTTAGTTGAATAATCAAATATAACGACTCGTGTTTTTTTTTAATAGAATGGAGATACATAAAACTTTAATTAACTAAACGGGAGAGGGACACTCCCGAAACATCCTCTAGGAAGATAGATAGACAATCCACGGGCGGGTGTTGAAGTATATGAATGCCAAGTTTTAGTGAAGTGACATAAGTAGTTAACCAATCCGCAACTCGATTAGCCTCTCATGTTTTGTGGAAGAGATCATAGGCATGTGAATGTTATTGTCGTCAATTAATGGCTTCCTATGCTGTGACTGTCCCACAACAGTACCATATAGATACAGTGGAACAGAAAGTACAGTTAACATATGTGATATCAATTTCATATTGACTTATAGTAATTATATTCAACAAAATTTCTTGGTCTGTCTCCGTAATGATAAGATGTTGAGGAAAAAACTCCACCAGCTCTAAAAATCCCACTTATGTTAGGTAGAAGAATATATACACTCAACCAAGCGGAGAAGTCAGTCAATTCTAGTTTTGCCTTCTATGCATCACGTCAGCAGTGGGCTTCCAACTTCCAAGTGCATGAAACATGACGCTGTTGGAAGCAAGAGCAAGTGAGACGCAAAAGAATCGCATTCTTAGTTCATGAATCTGTATATTAATTATGTTACACTGTTTTCTCAACTTTCAAATCCAAGCTAACAGACAATTTCTTGACATCTTGCGTAAATGGTGTGGACAAACTACATGATAAGCTGTGGTTCTCGTGTTCTTTTTTCCTTTTTCTGTTTTGTGGTTCTTCTCCTCTGACTTTTTCCCCTTTTCTTGTTTTGGTTATCCTCAGGGTCACGGTCTCTGACCCTTCTTATGGGGATGAATGCATAGCGCAAAACGTTTCTCCTTTAAGAATAGAGAGTATCTGAATGGAATCAGAGGAGATTGTATTATATAGAAACAAAAAGGGTAGGAAACATTAGAGGAGCTTGAACTGATAAAAAGTGGGTTCTTTACCTCGCTCATGGATGGTCGAGAAGCAGGGTTGATCTTTATACATAGGGTTGCAATAGTCATGACCCTATAAAGTTCGTGTATGTCTAAATCATCCGAGCTTTCATCTAAGAGCACATGGAATGCTCCCTGGACAAGGAATGGCCGCGCCTGCAATTATAGACAGACTCCACGTTATGAAAATCTCCAACAAGATATATCAGATCATGTGCTACCATTTTTGACTGCTAAAATTCCATCAAAGACAAAAGAACAATGATCACTTGTGTTTGCTGGTTAGTGTAAGATTGTTGATTCATCAAATGGGGTTAGGTTATTCATTAGTTTAGAGACCCGAACTCGTGAGACAGAAAAAAAAAAAAACACGTATTGCTAACCCTGATTAAGTTACACCTAAATTCTGTGCGGATTGAAAAAAAAGAAAGAAACATGACCTTAAGCAGGTAATGGAAGTGTTGCTAAACTAACCCATTCAATCAGCATTTTGTCATCCAATGGCACTTCTTTTCTGCAAAACAGCCGCAAAAGCAGAACTCCGAAATATAGAATGTCTGATTTTAAAAACTCCATTGCTCTGTGATCCAGTGGATGCAAAGTCTGACACCTTCTAACACAAAAAGTTAAACTTCCTCGAACTAAGCTTAAAAGCAAAAACTACTTAGTTACTGGACCTTACCATGGGGATGCAAAATCATCTGTGTAGTCGTCTAACTCTTGCTCAGGTCGAAGCCATTTAGCATGTGCAAAGCCGGAGATCTATGAGAGTGTCATCATCATAATAGAGGCATGTAATTAGACCAGGCTGAAAAGATGAAAACCTTCAGGAATTATGATTTTCGGATGATCACCATTGGATGCAAATCGATTGTCAGAAAAATATTGCTAAACCGTAAATCTCCATGAATGGTGGGGCCCCGAGGGCATTCTTCATGCATATATCGTAGAGCTTGACCAATCTCTATAGCAATTTTCATTTTGTCCTGAAATGTAAGTTCCCAATGTCTTCTTATCAAGTCTGTTTTGACACGAGAAGCAGTCAGAGAGCTCATATATTAGTCCCTATCGCCAAGAAACATGAAGTTTTCAGGAACTAATGACAACTAATCAGAATAACTCACCGTGAACAAAGGGAAACACTAGGATTGTACCATTTTCACTCCTGTGGTAACCTATCAAAGTCATTATGTTCTTGTGGTGCAGAGACAAAGCTGCTTTCTTTTCAGCTTCAAGAACTCCATCAGAATCTCCTCTAAATCTTTTCACTAGAACAAAGCACTGACAGTCGTTGAAGTACCCACAATAAGTTGAACAATTTTTGGATTTGCCGATTCGCATCTCTGATTTAAACCCTTGTGACATCTCCATAATGACTTCCCAGCCTAGTTGCAATGGTAATCCTAACAAGATGTAGGCCCGATTAATTGGGTGACCGTCTTGGTTTTCATGTTCATCTGAGATGGTATGTGAATCTTGTGATGAAGGCTTATGTTTGCTAAGATTTCGACTTTTCTCATATGGGTTGCACCTCGTTTTATGACCAATATCTTTGCTAATGCTGCTTGGAAGGGATGCAGAAAAATCTCGACATTCACTGCCAATTGCTGGCACTAGATTAAGAATAAATGGTTCCTCCTTTGAACTGAAAACCTTTGTCAGTTTTGAAGATCCAGAATCCCTAGTCATGTCCCTGACAATCGAACTTTCTAGGCCTTCATTTGTAATTATAGACTCATCATCATTCACTAAAAGCACATCGCAATCTGTGCCATTCAACTGGAATCTCAAGTATCTAGCCAAGGAACTGCGATCAGATAAAGAAATGTATCATGGTCATTGAGCAACTAGATTGATTAGAGGATTCAGGCAGCATTGAGGTTTTCCCTGAATCGCAATTGAGTAGTTTGTGTTTGTTAGCAGAACTAAAATATTTGGTAAACTAATAATTATCAAGTTTCTTCATGCTCACAGGCGCTAAATAGGTAGAGAGAAGCAACCTATCCATTAAAATCTCAGTGGCCTTGACATTGTTGGACTCCTCGACTATAATATCCTTCAAAGGGAAGCCTGCAGCAATCTTGACCTGAAACTTCACCTGTAACAACATCGTAGTTCTCATTGTTATATAGGCAAGAACTGTACAGAAACACGTGGAATCTTAGTTAGAACCTCACAGTTCAGTTGTAGAACTTGAAATTCCTAAATTGAAAATAACTTTTCAATGTCTAAATAGATAATCCAAATGAAACTTAATTTACTTCGAAAGACTTACTCCATTGCTTTCACAAGCATAGTAGAAAGGCCTGAAAATCTCCCTATAGACCTCCTTTCGCTGACTGATTTCCTCTTGTAGGAACCTGATGTATGAATCAGTTTCAGATGATTGATTATATTTCCCAAATTCAGGCCCTGGATCAGACTCAGATGCCTTCACATGAAGAAGAGTGAGAACCAAAATCTCAGCATGCCCATCACTCATAGCCCTGCAAAGGGCCGAAACGCCTTTCTTCTCTGCAGAAACCTTGACTCCATCTAAGATAACGATGACAATACTCTGCTTGCTGGTTTCTCTTCTTTTTGGAATTGGAAACATGGTTTGGTGGATAGGAACTCTTATCATTGGTTGATATTTATTCGCATAGTTCTTGTTTGTGCTTCATTAAATATATATAGGAAGTATACAACTAGAAACCGAATTATCAAAGTATATGCCACTCTTACACATTTTCCTGAGGTGGCAGTTCTTTTTTCTCTCAGTATTTGCTGTTAATTGTTCAACTTGGAAACATCCGCCAACTTCAATTGGACCGGAAACCTCTTTTCTCTTTCAACCCTCCGCCGCTTCACACGAAACCTACAAAGGAGAGTTGTCCTTATTGCACGATCCTCAGTTAATGATTTCTGTTCTTTTTGATAACGTTCGAAGCATAGGATTCAGCGATATATAAAAAAAGATGTAATTTGTGTCTTCACATCAAAACTTGGATTTGTGCATTTCAAACGTAAAGAATTGTAGGGAAAGAAAAACAAAGATCAGGAACGAAACAAATTCCAAAGTTTGATGGCTAGTTAGATTACTTACAATTTGATAAGGTCGTCAAATAACATGTCTGCAAGAATGCCAAGACAATAACTATTTTTGAGGAACATAATCTGAACGTTCACCAAGACACTGCAAGGGCATTGTGAGCATTCCCCTGTGGGCGTGAAGTTTCATAACTATGAAACATAGTGCAACATTAATAGATAAAACAGTCCAGGTTGGATGCATTTATGTGTAACTGGAAATATTTCAATCTTAAAAGGATCAGTTAAGACCCAAGACCTTACAATAGAGGTCACAAATGGAGTTTCTTTCTGTACTGTTAATGGTCATGTATCTTTTTTAGACCATAAGAACTAGAAAAGATAAGATGGGTTCAAGTAGATCCAGAAGGATGACACAATACTTCCAATTCTAAGCATCTTCTTACAGCTCAGTGGAGTAAAACTTCCAACTTTTCTCAGAAATTATTCCTCCCAGCCTTCATCTCTTTTCTTAGAATCTCTGGGTCAAATTGGTGACATTTGATGCTATGTATGATCTTGACACGGTGATGGATTCTGGGTTCTCCCAGATTTAATTTCTGCGTTCAAACATTGAGATAGTAACGATGAATTCTTGGCTCGAGGGTTATTTAAAGCCAAATCAATATCAAATAGTTCAATTCCTTTGCATGGGAATGACGAGCTGCAAGAAAAACTGACTGCAACGTTCGAAACAGTGGTTCCTTTGATGTTCTTGAAGTGGCCGTCAGTTACCTCTACGCTCGATGGCTGCAACCTATGTTCTAAAACCCGGACCGGTCATCGAATCGGGGGCCTTACTAATTACTGGTTTGATCGGTTCGATCGGTTCAACCACTGGTCGAACCGGTGTGACGTAATAATTATGCAATAATTATATTTAATTATATATAATATTAAAAA
>JANSVB020000192.1:2306763-2319150 GCA_025504935.2 Erythroxylum haughtii
TTAGGTTACAACATACATCATAATCACTTTTCACCGATACAAATAAATAAAGTCAAAGTAAGACATTTTTGTTCAAAGGTAAGTATGAAACCAAAGTGAATTCTTTTAACAAATTTCTCTCTTACACTCAAGTGTTTAAGGTGAAAGTATTTATCTCAAATCTCCCTCTAACAGATTGCACTACCATAAGCTTGCAGATTTACCAGATATCATTTATTATGAGTTGTAATAGGGCTAGGTTTTAAGGTAAAGTAGAAATGGCAAAGGGTTAATCACAAGCATTCACAAAGTATCAAGTAAAAGGGACACTCAAATTAAAATTACGAGATAACCACATGACACAAAGGACTACAACTACTCATACTAACTAATGCTACTATGATTTATTCTTTTTCTTTTTCCTTTTCTTTTCCTTTTGTTTTTTTTCTTTCTTCTTTCTTTCTTTTTCCTTTTTCTTCCTTTTTTTTAACTTAGCTAATGCTAAGAACAAGGAAGAACAATAAATAATAATAATAATAATAGCAACATAAGTTAACAAACACATGAGTAGAAGTACCTATAAAAACATCTCAGAATATAATACAAAACAAAAATTCCAAATTACTCAGGGTTTCATTCAACTTGTAATAGGGTAAGGCTAATGGGGGGCTTTTGGGTTTCAATGTAAGGTGCTTGATTGAAAAAAAAAACAAGGTTAAAGGCTCAAAAGTGTTTACAAGGGGAAAATTGATTCGGTGGGTTATTTTTAAGTTAAAGTGTTTAAAAACAAAGAAGGCCATAATCATTTCTATATCCCATGTAACCAAACAAATTTAATCTGGTTCAGTGCAAGTTCTGAAGGCAAACATGACTAGAGGAACATTACACAATTCAAAGAAATATAATGACATAAAAATGATGTCATTAAGGCTCAAATTTCGCTCATAGGTTTAACTTAAGAATTCACTTCAATTTCATAAATTATCCATTACTCAAATGTCAAAATTTTAACTAAGTTTACAAGATCAGTTATTGCAAATCAATCAACATGATTCACCTTATACTCACATAGCCCATTTTGACTTCATGCACACACTCAATCTCATCCGAACTAATATGACAAAGTTTCATGGCTTAACATGCATAACCAACATGCAAAAATCGAAAAGAATCACACATAAAAACTCTAATTCCTTCCCCCACACCTAGACCAACATTGTCCTCAATGTTAAAACAGAAAATTAAAGAAGCAAAAATATAAAAGAAAGAGGAAACAATGCTTCTCTATTTGTGACTGTCGAATTCATGGTGATGGTGGGTGTAGAGGTTAGAATCCTTGAAATTTCTAATAAGCCATCAAGTTGTGCTCCATTCGGTGTTCGACGCGACTGAGGCGGTCATCCAAATTGGTTTGGGAAGGTTGATGACTACTTGGTGTAGCTGTTGAAACCTGACTTCTTGTAACTAATTCCCCCACATCTGAACCATTGCTTGTCCTCAAACAATAAATCAAACGCTTCACTCAAACAATTCTGGTCAACAGTTAATAGTTAATCAAGCACACAGAAATCCATTAATGCTTTGAGTCTAATTTACTCAGTTCATCTCTCTCATGATCAAAAACAAGTTACTCACATACAAGCACATAGTCAGTCAATAGTCACTCAAGATGCATAAGATCTAGCATTTAAGCAATTTTGCTTTTGTTATCACATAAACAAGTCAAGGATGCTCAGTACGACATAAATACAGATGAAAAGAAACAATACAAAAAACAAAAATATCTCAAAAATAAAAAGAACACGATGCTTCTTATTTAATAACATAAGACAAAGACACTTTTGATCAATAACGCAAAAACAAAGATAGTTAGCTCTTCTCCTTTTTTGTGCTTTTTTTTACACTGCATTCTATGCATCCCATTCCACATTCATATGACAAGCTATACAAAATGCACTTAAATACCAAACATCATACACAAGCGTCACCAAACACATGCAAGGCACACAAAGGAAAAAGAAAAATGAAAAAGTTTGACAAAAAACTTTGAAGTTGGCATCATTTCATGAATCAATCAAAGTTCCTCAAATCAAAAGCATAAACATCAATTCCTGTACCACAATTAACTATTAAGTAAAGACTGAAATCATTTAAGTTACTACATTCTCATCATCACCATCAAACTCACATCAATCCAAGTGTGCAAAAATTTCACGCTTGCCCCACCCCGACACTTAGAATGGGATGTCCAAAAATAATAAAAGAACAAAAGAGGGATGGGAACAGAAGTATTGCCTTAGATTGAAGATGCCATATGAAGCTTTGAAATCAATGATTTCAGCTTTGAAAACACAGATAGCAGTGTTGAAGTGAAAGATTGCAGCTTCCTTTTCAAATGCCTACAAACAAAACAAATCAAAGAAAAAAAGTAAAACACTCAAAGCGAACACCCAAAAGATATGCATAAAAGAGAAATATGAAAAACACACAAAAGAAAGGGATACGGATGGGGTGCCTCCCATCAAGCGCTTATTTAAGGTCATAAGCTTGACCCTTGGCATATGTACATCATCCATTATCGAATAGATGCTTGAGCCTAACAAGAAGCATGCTCAAACTCTATGAGGAGCCTGGAGAAACTTCCCTTGAAGTTGGCTCCTTCTCAGCATGATGCTCCATGACTTCTAATGAGTGGAACTTCATCTTTTTGCCTTCATAGTCTAATGTCCACTCATCTTTTCGGGCATCACCCTTCTCACACCAGGATGGTCTCTGTAAGAGTATCACCAATGGATGTGGAGACTCGATATCCTGCTTGCCACCTTTGATCTTCAGCTCGCTTGCCCACAACTCTCTAAAAAACTGCACTTTTTGCGACTCTTCCTGTTCTTCTTCTTCTTTTACTTGGAAACAACTAGAAAAAGGAAACTAAATTCGGTTAGCGATAACATGAATTGCATTGCTTACCTTAAGAGGTTGCACATCCTCCGTCTTTTCTCGAACTATAACCTTTTCCTCTCTTAACTCCGTTTGCTCTTCCTTTATTGCTTTTAGGTTCTCCAAATGATCTCCACTCTCTGAAGGAATGCACAACTCCTCAGCATCACTCTTTTGTTGGCTAAGAATGCTTGTAGACACTTGGGCTTCTGTGCTCCCTACGACATCTGCTAAATGGCTCAATTGATCTTCCAAGCTCTTCAAGCTACTCCTCGTTTCCTTCTGGAATTGAAGAATGCCCGTTGCTAAACTCATTACGATCTCCTCCAAAGACATCTCATCAGCTTATGGTGGCGATGGTAAAGGTGGAGGCTCTGGCTGGAAGTAGAACTGCTCTTGATAGTAGCTCGATGGAGAAGCTAACTTGTACTATGTATCCTGCAAAACAAGACATATACAAAAAGGGTAACCTAAAAAAGAGCAAACTTCACATACCTTATCTTGTTGGTTATCCCTTGATACTTACGCAACTATGGATGTGAAATTCACTACTTGATGGTCAAACCTGGAAGTAGCAATAGATGGAAACTCATCATCATAATAAGGATAATATGAAAAATCATAATCAAAAGCATATTGATAGTGAGCCATGCTGCTAAAAGATCAAAAAATCAGAAAAAGCTGTAAAACTAAAACATACAGAAGACAAGGTAACCAAGAGCAACGAAACCAAAAACAAACTTTATTAAGAAATCTCACACATGCCAGATGATAACGTGGTTCCCTTCAACCAAGAAGAAAGATTTAGCTAATTATAACAAAAGTGAAAATCAACAAAGAAATAGCAAAATACAAAGTCTCCATCCCTGGTCTTTTTCCAAAAAAATACGAAAACTCATAGAAAAACTACTTCAGAAATGTAAACTCCGTACATTGCCTAATGTCAATAGTAAAAATGTCTTCTTTTATGCTTTTCAATATCCTCTCTTTCCCTCCTTTCGTTATCTTCAGCAAATATCCTCCCCTCATATTCAGGCTGCAGATCCCCTTCATTAAGGTAACAATTTGATTTTCAAGATCATGAAGATCTTAGGTGGATCAAATTTGATTTCAAAACAGATTCTGTAGATATTCTTTTTCCTTGCACACGTCAACGCTTAGTCAATTATTTTTCTGCCAGCTGGGAATTTGAACTGTCTTTATTTTTCTTGCATCTTTTCGATCCAATTTCATCTTTTATATGTTGAAAATCATCCAAGAACAATTAAGTAACAAGTCCATTAATTTTGAATAATAATTTTAACGCAATAAAGAGATTTATATACAAAATTAGCACAAAAATGACAACTTAACACACATCGAAGAAAGAGAGAAAAGAAGACTAACATATAAGCCTAGTGAACTACTCCATCTATTGTCAATTGATTTTAGAATGTAACCTCACTTGAGTTTATGTGTGATCTAACTTTTCTCATCGTGTAGGCCTGTAGACCTATTGCAAATTTGATAGGCTTTAAATATCAAATTTTAGATTTCATTCCTAATTATAAAATTATAGTTTCTTAATTTGATTTATATCAATTTTGAGACTATTCAAATGAAGGAATTAAATAGGAGTTTCTTATTAGTTAAGAATTTTTCATTGGCAACCCTAACTTCATTCTAGTGACATTTAAGGCTTTCTTCATTTTATTTTCTTATAATAAAGAAAATATATAATTTAAAAGACTAAAGAGAGAAGATAGAAAGATTGAAAACCATAAAGTCAATGATCAATGTAGAAATAAAATGAAAACAAGATAGATATAGACCATAAAAATATTAATTCATGAAAATTTTAAGACACAAGTTATGTAAAATAGAAAGCGAAAAAATTGTGAAATTTGTATAGAAAATCAGATAATGTATTTTGGATTTCTTCTAATATCTTGTGCAAATTTGGAAAATCAGAAAGTTCAAATTTTTTCACCCAAAGACTATTCCCCATATAGGCGCTAAGATATAATCATAGGCTCAAAATTTTCAGTTTCTTGTTATAAGAATAAAGTTAAATAATACCGATTTTTAAATGATTTTAGCAAAATTAAAAATTTTATACTTAAAAATTTTATAAGAAAATTAATATTTTGTGACAAATTAAATTTAAAATTGTTAATTTGCCCTTAATTTTTATTGATATAATATTTTTAACACATGACATAGAAAATAATTAGTGACACTCTATGTAAATAATAACGTAAAAAGAAGCAGTTAGAAGTTAATAAAAAAATTACGTTATGCACAGAAAAAAGAAAAGAAAAGTTAGCTTGGAACATGAACCGATACGGTGAGTGGGAATGAAATGTCTGATTCTTCTAAGACGGGCACTTTCCTGGACTAAAACATCAAACATGCCATTGTAACTGACATGTTCCTGTTAGTAACTTATAACTCTATTCTGTAAAAATCTATCCATTTAATAAATAAAGCCTATAAAATTTAGACAACCAAAATTACACCGAAACAGGAACACCAAACCTTGAAACAGAGGATCTTGCGTCTCTGGACTCTGAACCAGGGAGAGTTTTTATACATATATATATATAACTCAGGATTCGGGTTTGACCTGATTATCTGAGACCTATAAACTACCCATTCAAACTTATAAATAAGTAAATCTAGGTTTGATCTTTGATAATATCAAAAGTACCTACTCTACCTTCATCACTAAAAAGATTACATCACCTTAAATAAAAGTACTCCTTTCAAGATTCAAACCTTATATCGCACACAATTTTCTACTCCTTTCAAGATTCAAACCTTATATCGCACACAATTTTCTACTCCTTTCTACTACTAGGCTACCCGTGAGGGGCAACCAGGAGAGTTTTTTGTTTACATTGCAAGCGTACAAGAGCATAGTGCAATACTGTCACCCTTCTGACAGTCTCCAACCGACGTCAGAGCTCTTTTGTTTTGTTTCTTTCTGTAGTATCTTTGCCTTGGTCCGTCACTTTCAACGGTCAACCACTCGTTCCCCTGGCTTCAACGGTAAATCGGTAATACCATAATAATAAGGAATCTAACCAATGAAAGCTAGTTAGAGGTTAGTTGGTAGTTTCAATGACAGGACATCCTGTAACGTATTTAATACTCTTCCAGTAACCACATGAACAAGGAACTAGAAAGAGGCACAGTTGTTTCGAGTTAAACACTACTCGACATATTACGAATTCCAAGATGGACAACACATACAAGAAAGGAAGCCCAACGGCTATTCTAATACTCTCCTACTTGAGCCGTATTGGCTTTTCTTTTACAAATCCCAACACCATTCCTGCGACGACACTTGCACTCATACCATTGCCTGTTAATAATAAGAATGCATGTTTGTTGACCAAATATGCTTCAAGGTTTGGAGCTCGAGCATAGGTCCTCCACCCAATAAACAACTGGAGGAGTCACTTAAATTTACAACATACAAACTAGAAGACAATGTGAAGAAAAATCTAATGACTTGGAGATCTAATGATAGGCAGATAGGTTTTTCTAGAGTTGGCCAAACGAGTGAGCAAGATAGGCCAGAGCTCCTACGAGTGGCGCGTTCACATAAGTCGCAGGTTCTGACTGTTCATAATCAGATCTTTCATCTGGGAAGTGATCATGCTGATCTGGCCCCCCCACCACAGCTCCCATAAGAATGTTGGGATTTGGTGATTGAGAGTTCATGTAATTGAATCCTGATGAGCATGGAATCTTTGCTGCATGGGCAGATTTGGACGGTAGAGATGAGGCCCTGTGGTGGATTCTTTGTGGGTACCTTGGACCATATCCGACCATGTACGACATTCTCAATGGGTTGTCTCCTAACAGATAGTCCACCTGTTTCTTGGCCATGGCTCGCAGCCTTTTTGGAGTGACAACGCTTCCACCGCAGTTCACAATTGCTCGAGAGGATGTCAAGTATTTTGCATAGGTTACAAGTAAGAATGAAGTGGAGGTCACATATTGCATGTTGCTGTCACTCATTTTGAACAGAAGCCCACCTAATGATCAAGCAAGAAAATGCCAAAAAGTAGCCGTTAAAACGGAGTACAAACTTGTATGGACATGGAAATGACTTGAGACAGGGAATGTGGGGACCTGGAGTGTATTGGCTTGAAGAGAAAGGAGCTCCAGGTATAAGGGAACAGATAAAATTATCTGCATGGCCTTTGTAATCATGGAGAGACTGCACTTTCTGAACAAGAAATTCCTGAACTCAAAAGGCATTGTTAGGATTACATCGACAAATGAATAAATATTTTTTTTATAAAAAGGAACATAAGAAAGAAACAGAAAAATCAGACCCTAGATAGAAGAATTCTAGCTCCAACGTGCTTGTTATCCCAACCAAAGGTGTTATCAGACTCTGCTGCTCCTAGGGTCTGACCATTAACTTGAATGTAGTTTAGGTAAATTGGATTTTTTGTGGCCTTTTGTAGCCAAGCTGCGCCCCACAACAATTCGTCCTGAAAAGTTTCGAGACAACTATTATAAGAAATCCAATCTTTGCCCTTTCGTTCATACTGAAAATGCTCATCAGCTGTTATGTCACCTGATATCCAGAGAAGTCGCAGTAGAATGGGCAAACAACACTTTTCAACCCATTGCTGTATGCTCCCCTGTACTTATCTGCAAATTGGAAAACCTGCACAATGATACATTTTCAGAACCACAGCTTAATCTAAACATTATCACAGGACAGCAACAGATTGGTGACTTAATTACCCTAATAGCCCTCCTGACTAGAAGCTCAGAGTAAGACGGGTCACATCTTTTAAACACCAAGGAGGCAGCTGCAAGAGCAGCAGCGGTTTCAGCGGCAACCTCAGAACCAGGAGTGTTCTTGTCTATATTGAAAACACTCCTCGGAGTATCCATGTCTTCTGGCCTCTCCCAACACGCGTGGTCCTTGTTAGCATCACCAACCTGTAAAACAAGCCAAAATATTTTGAGTGCCTGAAACTGAAATTGAGTTTGAAGACAACGCAGTGTTAAAACAAGGGCTAACCTGAACGTATATGGTGTCTGGATGGGCAGTAGCTTTGAGTAGGTAATCGGTAGCCCAACGAACGGCATTTCTAGCATTCTGCAACTCATCTTTCATCAAACCACCGAACTCAATCACACTCCATGACAGCATTGTGGTAGTGAAGGCCATAGGGAAACCAAACTTCACATTGTCTCCCGCATCATAGGACCCTCCAACCAAATCCACCTGCATTTTCATTTAAAATCTCAGTTAAGCCAAACCCGTCTCAAAATGAGTAAAACAGTGCTAAAGGGAACTAAAAAGGTTATCTTTACATGCATGGCTGAGCCATCTGAGAGACCAGAGTCTCTCCTCCAAGTCATCCTCTGATTAGAAGGTAGCTTGCCCGATCTCTGTCCTTCAAAGAAGAGGATTGATTTGGTGAGAGCGTCTCTGTAGTTGTGACTGGCAAAGCGATGGTGGTTGGGGCGATGAAATGGGTTGTTCTTGTGCTGGGCAGGAAAGCCATGGCAGAGAAGCAAACAAACGGCAAAGAAAGGGAAGAGAAACTGAAGTTTTAAAGATGAATGAGAGAAAGCCATTGTCGTCTGCCCAGAGAGTAACAAACCAAAAGCAACCCAACAACCAAACTGCAAAGCCGCAGTGCAAGCACAAAGACTACCATTTCTCTGTATTTATAAAGGGAAAAGTTGCCTCTTTTCCTTCTACTCTGTCACAGCAATAATTAAATTCATAAGGTTTTTAGTCCTTAAACAAATAACCTTTAGGCTTAATTAATAACCGCTTGTTAAGTCTTTAAACCGGAACGCTTATACTTGTCCATATTTTGACATTTGTATTCCTATGGAATTGTCAATTCCATGCGTAACGTATTTGTAAGCTTGTGCTAACTCCAGCATAAATTATTGAATCGAGATGGATTCATGGCAGTAATTTCACTTTCATCTCAAACAAAGTGATTGTGTATATAATACCAATTTGGCGATGTTGGCTAAAGAGTTTCAGACTCTTGGTTCATGTCAAAATTAGCAAATGAATGGTCACATGCTTGCTCTAGTCCCAAAGCTTGAAAACTGCAACAATGAAGAGGTCGTGAAGGGTCAGATTCCAGCTTCTGAAACGTACCAACTGATGGTGAACGGTACCGCCGTTGTTTTTGGACAAGTATTGCTAAAAGAGTAAAACAGTTTAAATATGTCCGATTACTTTCGAACTAAACGTGGAGTAACAGAGTAAGAGTAGACATCAATTTGAGTGTGCACAGCAGATGATAGTTTCAGTGTCAGACAAAAGGGTACGAGCATGAGTATGGTGCTTAGTACTGAACCACAAAATTACTGTTGGAGAAAGTTGGAGAACACAAACATGGGGTGGATGTAGAAAGTCTTGGACTTTCGTCGAGTCAATAAAGACCCATGCAGGGTGCAGAGCCTGGGATATGGAGCTCTTGAATCAAGAAACGTGAATAAGCGGAAGGACTTTTCGGTGTTCTCATCCTTAATGCAGATGATAGCAATTTCAGCCCATGAAGAACCCCCTTTAGTTTTTCTCCTGAAACTTTCCTGTCATATCTCCATATACTGCATTTTTATAATGAAGCAAAGGTGTATAAACATATTTATCGGAGAATGTTCTTTTATGATGAACTTGTATATAGAAATCCATATTACATTGCTCGGTTTTCCAAAACCTCAAATTCAGGTAGATCCCTTCTACCTAACTACCAATACATGGACACATGCAGTTCTAGGTATGTACATAACTTGGTTATTTTAAGCAGGTTGCTAGGTTGACAGGTGAACATCCAATTCCTACGATACTCTTCACCTTAAGAAACATCAACTACATTAATGTCTATAAAAACAACCCACCAGTCAACTTACACAGTCGGATTTCAAGTTTACACCAGCTAAACTAAAAACCCTTTGGACTACTACCAAGCGATTATAATGCATGACCACTATTGTATTATCTCCCAGAAACAAATGAGAGAACATGCTGAGAGATGATATTCTCATCAAGGATATTTCTCCATGTGATTGACACTTTGTTTAATACATATGCGCTGCACAATTCTTTTTCTTTTATTATATATAAAACACACAAATTATTTATTTTAAAAAAATTAAAACTAAATAACTCGCACTACCACTTGATCGTGGTTAAACTTTGTATGTCCAAAGCAAGCAGCAGGAAGATTTCCTTCATTCGGTCATCAATGAGTACAAAGCACGTGCTTCATAAAAGCAGGCGGTTAGCAGTTGATACACAAAAAGCAGGTAAAGATAGAAGAAAAGCAGACCTTTGTACTGTTAAACTGTGTTGGACGTGCTCATACATAATTGTGTAAGCTGCCGATGGAAGTTTGGATAAAGCACTCGTCTTTTAAAAAATTAGTAAAGGAATATCGAGAATTGGACATCTGCTCAGAACGTGATAGACCCAGATTTGACCCTATCCCTGTGGGATATTTCTTGGACTTTGTCTTAATTTTTCTCATACCATCATGTGCTCTTCTGAGATCTACCCACATGCCGAGCACCTCTTTCATTGAATAAGGCTTTTGAAATTGAAACTGCAACAAAAAAAGCTGACACTTCAGTTTCTTATTGGTTGAGAACTGCATAAAACACGACACGTATCAAGTGTGTGGGGTTCGCGCTGTGTTAGCTTGGAAAGGCCATTGCATAAATGTATTGCAAATCAGCAGGTGTCAATTTCTTTCCTCAATCACTCTTTTTTTTTTCTTTTTCAAAGGAGAAAAACGCTATTAGATGCCTAATTGCGGGCATAAGATCTCAACCATATTCGCGAAGATATAAGAATTATAACTCAAGGTGAATACTGAAAATAAAAAATTTCGATATCAAAAGACATAGCAACATGAACTAACCAATCTACACATCTATTACCTTTTCTAAAAATGCGGTGAGATTTTACCTCTCACGGTCTTGCCAAGAGCTCACAAATGCCCATCTTCAAAGAACTACCTCCCAAGCTCAAATTACCGAACCTAGATAAAATGTTGATTATCTCTAGAGCGTCCACTTCGAGCTCGATTCGTCTATAACCTAAATCTCAAGCAAGAGCTAGACCGGTATGTACTCCTCAAAGTTCTGCAATTAACGGCAGACAAGAACCAATATTGTATACAAAACCTCTTAACCAATGTCCGGATCCATCACACACTAAACCACCAGCTGTGGCATACCGAAAAGTAGATTTAATTGTCTCATCTGTGTTTAACTTCACCCACCCTTCTTGAGGTTTGGTCCAAACCCCATGACGCCTATTGGCATCACTGCTCACATTAGTTGCTCGAGCTAGCATGTTCTCTGCTTTTACTACCCTAGCAATGTAGTCTAAGACAATAGAATGGCCAATACCCGAATTAGGCTAAGAGAAAGTGGTATCGAAAACTGCTTTGTTCCTCCAATGCCAAATAAACCAACAAGCGACCCCAAAATTAATGGACCAAGCAAAACCCCCGCATCTCAGTAGAAATTCGTAGATTCTTGGTCAGCCATTCACTAACGTCACCAAGAAAATTTTTTGCATTAACATCGTTGGGAAAAAACCGAGTCCAAAAGGACTGAACTCTAGAGCAGTCCCTTATTGCATGTAAACAAGTTTCTGGGAGACCACAAAAGTTGCATCGTGTATCCTCGGTTAGATGTCGTATAACCCGCTGCTGATTTGTCAGTAACTTTTCCTTAGCTATTAACCATAAATATGATCTGATCCGTTGGCGACTTCGCCAACGTCACATCAAAATCCCAAATGTTGTTGCCCATCTCATCCTGAACATCCTCAATAAGCTCACACACTGATGCATTAGAGAAATTACCATTGGGGGAAGCTCCCCATATTAACTGGTCGTCTTCCAATTCCTCTCTTGGGGCTATAACGTTACGTATGATTATTGTGATCCATATGCTGAGACGGAACAAAACAAAAATTTAGGAACAGAATATAATAAAAATTGGAGACAGTGAAGTGTTTGGTTGTGATAGACAAACAAGATAAAATTGTGTTCGTCTCGAAGACATAAATGTGTTTTTTTTGTAGTTGACAGAATATAAAAAACAGTGTCAATGACTAAAGTATCCCTACAGTATAATATGATTGGAAATATGTAATTTATTGATTATTTTAAAACGAATGATTTGTATTAGTAATTTAATTGTATCTATAAATAAGGAATTTAAAAAATGAGTAACATAAAAATTCAATGAAATGAGCTATTGACAAGTTAACAATAAAATGAATTACGTTAAATATTTTTTATAATTGTATCAATATTTATTTTAATTATATTTGTAATTTTTTAATTACGATGAAATAAAATGAGAAACCTAAATATTTAACGAATGAGAAATTTAAAAATGAAATGAAATGAGTTATTGAATAAAAAAATCTATAAGTTAGAAATTCTAGTACATAATAATTTAATAAAA
>JANSVB020000192.1:2371632-2382158 GCA_025504935.2 Erythroxylum haughtii
GCAAAATCTACTGTTAAACCCCATGGATTGTATACCCCTTTACCTGTGCCTACTGAACCTTGGGTTGATATTTATATGGATTTTGTTTTAAGACTGCCTCGAATAAAGGAGTATGATAGCATCTTTGTTATTGTTGATCAATTTAGTAAGACGACACATTTCATTGCATGCCATAAGATTGATGATGTTGTGCATGTTGTTGATTTATTCTTTAGGGATATTGTTAGATTGCATAGTATTCCTAGGTTTATTTTTTTGGATAGAGATTTTAAATTTTTGAGCCATTTTTGGTATGTTCTGTGGGAAAAGTTGGGTACTAAATTGTTTTATTCTACTACTTGTCATCCACAGACAAATGGACAGACTAAGGTTGTTAATAGAATCTTAGGTTGTTGCGTGCTGTAATTGGTAAAATTTTGAAAACTTAGGGTGATTGTTTTCCATTTATTTAGTTTTCATATAATAGATGTGTCCATTCCACCACAGATCATTCACCTTTTGAGCTTGTATATGGTTTTAATCCTTTGATTGTCTTGGATTTGGTGCCTTTACCCTTGTATGAGTTATCTAGTATAGATGGCAAGAGGAAAGCCGAGATGGTTAGGAACTTGCATGCGAAGGCGAGACAACACATTGAGCATAAGAACAGGGTATATGTGAAGCAAGCCAACAAGGGGCGAAAGTTAGTGACTTTTGAACCTGGTGATTAGGTTTAGGTGCATCTGAGGAAGGAATGGTTTCCTGCCCAAAGGAAGTCCAAGTTAGATCCTAAGGGTGATGGTCTATTTCAAGTGTTAGAGCGGATTAATGGCAATGCCTGCAAGAATGATTTGTTAGGTGAGTACAATGTTTCTGCTACCTTTAATATTACTAACCTGTCTCCTTTTGATATAGATTTAGATTCAAGGACAAATCTTCTTGAGGAGGGAGGGACTAATGTGAGCAGGAGTAAAGATTATCATAGAGATGGCATGCGTGATGGGGGCGAGCTTGTCATTCCAGTTGGACCTATGTCTAGAGCTAGGACCTAGAGACTCAAGGAGGCTTTCCATACACATGTGGGCCAATTTGTGGAGAGGATGGAGTGCACCAAGCCTATTGGAGGAGAGCTATTTGAATCACAACCTAAATTGATTCATTTATCTCAAATTCTTGGATTGGACTCATTTGGGACTTGAAGACTATTGTATTGGGCTGCGCATCATCACTTAAGCCCAAGAGGAGAGGGTGCCTATGATTAGAATTAGGAGCGTGTTGGACCAAGCTAGGCATGTTTTTATTATTCTATTTTGAACTTGTTTTAAGTTATATTTATTTTAGGCTTTCATGTATTATTTAGCCCAAGTCTTTTATTATTTGACTTAGGTATAAATACCCTCTTTAGGGTTAGGCAAATTCAACTTTGATCATTATTTTTATGTGACGTCGGCCATATTGAGAGGAGAAATCCCTCTTGTTCTTTTCAACTTAGGAATTAAACATCACTTATCAAGCGAATCAGACTGTGACGTGATTTTGATCCTACACAACTTTCATGGTTTGCTCTTTGCTCGTTATTTAGGTTGCTCGAGACAAGCTCTTTGTGAAGTCTAGTAGGTAAATTTGAAACCTTACGTATCAGATTTAATTTTGGTTAATTCAAATCTACCCTCTTCTTGTTTCTTTGAATTTGAACTTTTTTAATCCTTTAATTCTATGGTTTTCCATCAAAGCCAACGCTTCCATTATCACATTAAGGAGTTTCGAGTAATCCCTCTTTGCTCCTCTCATGTGTGCGCGTTACCTTACGCTCCTGATAAATTATCACCAAAGTCTACTTCTTGTATTTTTTTCACGATACAGTAAAATTCATAAGGGTTATTATTGTTTCAATCCAGCCACAAATACCATATTTTTCTCACGTGATGTTTTTTTTGATGAGCAGATTTTTCCATTTTGACAACAAGAGACGATGTTTAGCTCCACTAGCTCCAAGCCTTCTCTAACTACTATCGTCTTGCCATCACAACACCTAAGCACCTCACCTTCTCCATCTGGTTCATCGCAATCACATCACTCTTCAGCATCTAGTCCATCAAACCAATCTCCTTTGCACCCATGACTTAACTCTTCTCTATAGCCTACTCACATATCCACCCAGGCTTCCCATATGACCTCACGACCGCCTCCCCCATCACCTTCACCACAACGGCCTACCTCTCCTACCCCATCCAACTATCCCAATTCATCTACCCCAAATCCTTCCCCTGCTATCCGCACCAAATCTCATCCTATGTATAGTAGACTTCACACTAATTCCTTGAAACCAAAAACCTTTCATGTTGTTGTTGCTGTTAAATCTGAATCCAATTCTTTTCGGGTTGCTAATAGAGTTCCCCATTGGTGGCTTGCAATGAAAGAAGAATATGATGCTTTGTTTCAAAACAATACTTGGTCTCTTGCTCCATACAACCCATCACAGAATGTCATTGCCTGTAAGTGGGTTTATTAAATAAAAATCAATCCTGACAACACAATTTCATGTTATAAGGCTTGTCTTATTGTCAAAGAGTTTCAACAACACCGCGATATTAAATTTTATAACAATTTCAATTCGGTTGTCAAGCCTTCTACTGTTCAATTGTGCCTTTCTATCTCCATTTCACATGGTTGGGATGTTCACCAACTTGGTGTTTCTAATGGATTTCTACATGGATCCTTAGATGAAGTTGTTTACATGGAACAACCTTCTGACTTCGTTAGTTTCGCCTTCCCTACTCGTGTCTATAAGTTGCACAAGTCTCTTTACGGCCTGAAACAAGCCCCCAAACAATGGTATAAATGCCTTACTGATGCTTTATTATCCTTAGGATTTCATGGCTCCAAAACTGATTCTTCATTGTACTTCTATTGCAAAGGAGGTCATATGATTTATTGCTTAATCTATGTTGATGGCATTCTCATTATGGGAGATCATTATACTGAGTTCATAATGTTATTACTTCATTGAAAGTGTCATTTTTTTAATAAGTTTTGTTATCTTGTGTTGTTTCTTGGTGGATTAGTGTAGTTAGTGTCAGAGATGATGATTTGAAAATTTCGGGGTTTTGAGGTAGTTTTAATTATGTTAGTTTAGTGTGCTTGAGAAGATTCGTCTCTAATGTTTTTGTCATTGATATTTTGTTCGACAGTTGGCTATGAGGATTGGGATCTCAAACCTTCATAAGAATACTAAGAATTATTTTTCATATAAATATATTCTTCCCATTTTCCATAAAAAAAAGTTGTGTTGCCAAAACATGAAGAAGGATATATAACTATTAGGTTAAAGCATCTATATTTAAGAATAAAAAATTTCAAGAAGAAGAGGATAATCAAAACATAGAATCTGTAGCATTTTCTATATTGTGAGACCCAACTTTATTTTTAAAAATTCCACATCATCAAATGGTGGGTCCCACATTTAAAATTTTTTTGAAAAAAGTCCACGTCAACAAAAAATTGCCACCTCTGTAGTTAACTGACAGTGGCTTAACAACATTAGTGGTAAGGGTTCATCTTGAGTGTTTTTGAAATGTTATTGTTCATTTTGTATACCTTGAAACGTTAGGGTTCATTTCAAATGCCAGTGTAAACATTAGGGGTTGTTTTGCTCTTTTAGCAGGTTAAAATTAAACTTTTGGCCAATTTTAATTACTAAGAATCATCATATTTACATTATTAATAAAAATAAATTGTTTATAATGTTTTATTTTTCTATAAATTAAATGTTTTTTTTGTTTATTACATAATCTTTTTTAATCTTAAATTTGCTTTTGTTTTTAAAGATTACATTTTATATTATAATTTGTGAAATTGAAAACTACCTTAGTAGTTAAGTAGTAAAAATTTTGTAATTGTTTACCTATTACGAGTGCTCATATCTTTCACCTCTATCTTTCACTTCCCATTTATATATGATAAGACTAGTCTTTTAGAATTATGATTTCTCATACTTTTTAATAATATGTACGACTAAAATGCGATGGTAATTTATTACCATATATCTGTTACAAATATATGACATCTTAACTAACGAATTGATCATTAAGTAAATTTTGTATACTGTATTTTAGATCATATCTTACATTATTATTGGTTTATCTCATTTATTTCATTGAGTTGTAATTTTATTCATTTCTTTCACTAAGAGACAATAGACAATATTAAATACATTTTTTACGTGAGTTGTCAACCAAAATGTTCTTCCTTTGTTTCTAAATTCTTTTGAATTTTATTTAATTTACTTTCCTTTATTCCAAAAGATTACCATATATCTTCCATTCCTAAGAAAATAATAAAAGATTAAGCTGATTAACTCTTTGGACCATTTAATGCACCAAATGATGAGAAAGCTCTCTTTGAGCTTAATCCAAATAAGGTCCTAAGACTTTACTAATTAAATGTCTACTTTTTTAAAAGTCCTGGAACCAAATTAAGATACAAGTCAGGGTAAGATGTTGAGATATCTAAACAAAACATATATCGGTCTCGTACAAAAAACTTCAAACCCAGTTTTACTAAAGGATTATCGACCAATATCTTTTTATAACACCATTTAAAAGATTGTTGTTAAGTTTCTTGCTACTAGACTTAAGCTAGTGCAAAATTTATCATCAATCCAAAATAAATTGTGTTCATTCAATAGAGACAAATTAAAAACAATGTCTCAGTAACCCCAGGGCGCAAGTGAGTTGGTAAGGGACTCTTCTGGCTTAAGTGAGGTCATGGGTTCGAATCACCCTCATGTATGCAGCCGTTTAAAACTTGAGGTCAGAGTTTTGTCTCTCGCAAGGGACCTACCCGGCTTGAGCGAAGATTAGTCTAGATGTGGATGGCTTAAAGATACCTTCTCATTATTGGGACCTGCCTAGGACACCTCATGAGCAACCAAAAAAAACAATGTCTCAGTGGCTTAGGAATTGTTTAAAAACAATAACATAAAATACTATTTAAAGAGTTATGCAATGAAGATTGATGTCTATGAACCTTTCAACTTTATCAATTACACCATTACCCTTTACTCTTTCAAGGCATTTCGATTTCCTCCAAGATTCATCTCTACCACCTCATATAGCATCTTAATAAATGGGAAACCTACATACTTAATCAAGGGACCTAAAGGGCTACGACAAGGTGACCCTATTTTCCCTTGCTTATTTACATTAGTGCATTGAAGTTTTAACTAGATTAATTGGCCCTAATATAAATCAAGAGGGAAAGTTCTAATTTCACAACAAATGTAGGTGGCTAAAGATTTATAGTTTTTCATCCACTCTTGATCTACTACTTTTCTATGAAGCTTGTATAAGTTTAATATGCTCCCTAATAAAATCACTATAAATTCTTAAAAAGATTTCAGGCCTATCAATCAATAGAGACAAGAGTCTTGTGTTTGTCTTAACAAAAGCTAGTCACTTGATAAGCTGACTCTTTAATTTGTTAAGTCTTAAGTTTAGAAATCCCCCATCCATTAATTTAGGAATACCAGTTACTACTAAGAAACTAACTTACATAGATTGTATACATCTTATAGAAAAGATTCAAAAGAGATGTTTGATAAGAGTCCCCCTTATGTAGGAAGAGCTTAATTTTCAATAATATGTATGTATATGAGTTCTCTGACTTGATTCTCCTTATGAACTTGATCTAAATAACTGAAAGAATGGTGAAGAAATTTTTGTGGTTTGGTGATCCTTTAAAAAAATAAATAGCTAAATGAAGAGAAGTGTGCTTACTTAAAGATGAAGGGGGACTTGGCATTATCCTCATTCAATTAATAAATAAATAAATTATTGATTGCAAATAGTCAATAGAGTTTAGAGAATCCTTACAAACAAGGAGGCATTGTGAGTGAAATGGATCATCACCCAATGCTTGAACCAAAGGAGCTTGTGGATATCCATACCAAAAATTGACTCTTATTAGACCATATTGCAACTCTATAAGCTAAGGTAGTACCTATATAAGGAAATAAAATGTTAGATTAAGAATAACAATTCCACGTGGATATGATATAATAACTAAAATTAGCTTGGGTCCCTTCATTTAATTAGTGAAATGACAAATATGAGAAGCATGTTATCATACAATGACAAAGTCAATAAATTAATTCAAAGAAATCCATGGGGATTTAATATTAAGGAATTATCAGACATAGTAGACAATGCTAATGTTATCTTGAAAGACTTCGTAGTTTGGTCGAGATATGTATGAGGAGAGTTCATAAACAAATCATGCACTAAAGTCTCCAACTCTAAAATTTAAGTGGTACAAGCTTAGTTTGGTTCCAACAAATACTACCAAAAGTTTCATGTATTCTATGATTAGAAATTAGGCACAAGTTTGAACACAATAGACAAATTAAAGGCGACGAATATGATAAAGCAAACATACGCAAGAGATACTTTTAATTCAAATAAAATGACAGAGGCCTATCAAAGTTTAAAACAACAATAGGATCCTGCAAAGCAAAAGAAGCTTGTTATGCAATAGGACCCTGTTTAAGCAATAGGAACCTGTAAAGTGATAGAAGTCTATTAAACGACAAGAGCCTGCTAAAAGATAAATCCAATTAAGACAATTTAAAATAAAAGGCACCTGCTAAAATGAAAAGAACCTCTTGCAAGTTGAAAACAAAAAGAGTCTATTATAAAAATGAAGGAGCCTCTTGGTGAAATGAACACATGCAATATAATGTAAAAATATAAAAGTTAAGAGAATAGAGAGAAGAATGTGATCAATTTATACTGGTTCGACTTACAACTCAAGCCTACATCTAGTCCCCAAGTATCCAATTTAAATGTTTCACTATGAAAATCTAAGTAGTAATTTGACGAGCCTCTTCAACCTCACGAGTACATATTTTTCAATGTTCTCTAACCTTCCACGCTATTAGTATTTATCAAACCTCTACAAACTCACGAGTACATATCTTTCAAGGTTCTCCAACATTCTATATTAGTAGTATTTTGCTAGCTTCTACAAACTCTCAATAAATGAATAGGTAATTTACTCCATATAAGCGTCATTGATCTCTCACAAAAAAAAAATTGTCACTTTCTAAGACACAAGAGATTTTAATCAAGATATGACTTTTGGGAATATTTATACTTTTAAAGTATTTCGAAGATTATGGCTTATTTTCCCCCGTTTGCAAAATGCAATGACTCTTCTTTAAATAGACATCTTCTTTAAACTAGTTATTGCTTCTCTTATATCTTGAGTAGACTTTGAATCTTTAATACCATATTTCATAAAATCTTTTAGTGTCCAGATGTTAAGATAAATGATCATATCACGGAGCTGATTGTGACTTGTAAAATCCTTTCAAATATTATGGAATCATCATCATCATCATCATCGCACCCAGTTTGAAATCCCTCAGTGAAGCAGGATCTGGGGAGGTCAAATAGTACGCAGTCTTATCCCTACATAATAGAGAGGTTGTTTCCAGTAGACCCACATGCAGATGGGACATGTAAAATAATGATGCAGGGCAAATAGCTTATTAAATAAAGAAATTACTAAAAATAAAAATAAAAATAAAAACAGTTTTTTTGAATAAAGTAATACAAAAATAAAAATAAAAAATCTTTGGACTCAAAATTTTGGAGGGTTGGCAATTAAGGCAGTGGCAGAACGAAAAAAAGGGTTAACACAGAAAATGAAGCATGGTTTGGTATGAGCCAGTAAGAAGAAAGCATATTGACGATCTTAGAGTTCAAAATATTGGCTTGCAAATTTAGACAGATGATTGCATGACTGTGCTTGAAGACATACCATGTAAACTATTATGGAATCATTTCTAATAAATCAGGTAAGTTCATAAGGAAGGATTTTGTGAGAAATGAAGCATTTATCATATGATTTTATTTCCTCAGTGTCGAGGCGCAATGGCTTGATGATGTTTTACTATTATTCCAAACAAAATATATTCATGATCTCCTTGAAAGAGCCAATATGCTTGATGCTAATGGTGTCTCCACACCATCCTATCCCTCTCTAAAGTTGACTACTACTGGTGATGCTTCCTTTGACATTCCTAAATTATATCTTAGCATTGTAGGGGGTCTTCAATACCTACAATTTACTCGGCCAAATTTATGCTTTGCGGTCAATAAGGTATCTCAATTTATACACTCTCTGACATCTACTCATTGGACTACAGTAAAGTAAATCCTCCACTACCTTCGAGTTACTTGCGATAAAGGACTATTTATTGCTAAGTATTCTTCCACCTTAGTCTCTACCTATTGTGATTCTGATTGGGCTAGTGATCCTGATTATTGGAAGTCTGTTATTGGATATTCCATTTTTGTTGGTTCTAATCTTATTTGCCAGGGCTCTCACAAACAACGCACTGTCTCTCGATATTCCACAGAAGTTGAATATAGGGCCATAGCTACTACGGTTAATGAAATTCATTAGTTTTGCTCATTATTGGGTGAAATCGGCTTCCACCAGACTTCCATTCCTCATCTATAATGTGACAACCTCAATGCTACGTATCTCACCACTACTCTAATCTTTCACTCTCGCTTTGAACATTTAGAAATCGATTTTCACTATGTTCGTGATAAAGTTCTCTTCAGGGCTCTAGTTGTTCGCTATCTTTCCACTAATGACCAACTCGCTAATATGTTCACTAAGCCCTTAACGAAGAACAAATTTCTGCACTTTCAGGACAAGTTGAAAGTTCCCGTCCTCAACTTGAGGGAGGATGATAAGGATATCTCCGTTGATAAGGATCGCGCTACCTTCGCCACTTCAAGTCTCTTATATATCTATCTCTTAATTCTCCCTCTTCTATTGTAACTCAACTATTTCTGATTTCCCTTTATCTGTTAGATTTATGTATCTTATACTTCTATATATAAACGTGTACCATCAATGATATACATGGAGCTTATTTTGTCAATCAATACCTTATCAAATAGTTCACTGACTGCAATAACATTATTGCATAACTGTCAAAACACGGCATTCCTTGAAGACAAAACCGATTCATAACCTCAATGCTCCCTGAAGCCATCGTCGCATGATTCAATGTCAGCAAGCACAGCCTTCACCCAGGTTCGCCCCTCATTTGGTACATCTGCTATCACAGCTGCGAGGGAGTCATCAAGTTGTTAGACTGCATCTGTATATTGGTCAGAGCAATCGACGTGAGCTTGCTCTATTGCGAGTTCCAAGTTCTTATCACTAAGTAATTTCTTGATGTAATTCGAGGTATCGGTTGCATTTGAAGACGCAAGCTTCAGTGCTATTATAGCGAGTTAGCTTAGGGTGGCTTGTTTGCTATCAGGATTAGAGCGGAGGCTTATCACGGAAATGCCCTTGTATGGGTTTCGTGGGTAAGTTAAATGCTTAACATCAAACGACATCATTTTTTATTTATTAAAAATGATAAAATCGAAGCTAATGATGATGTTTAAGTTTTAATTTTATCGATGGAATAACTCTTCCATTAGTAAATCACTAACAAAATTTGGTCCCATCGATACACCCCAAAGTTTATTTTTGTTGTCAAGCATTCCCGGCAAACTTACAGAAGGAAATGACTATTCCACTGTTATATTCCATCGAAAAATTTGTCAGGATAATTTACCTCCATCTTTACGGATAAAAAATATGTTCGTCATTAAATGCAATTTTTTCCAATAACTTTACCAACGGGAATTGATTTTCTGTTGTTGAGTGGTATTTTTACCGTGATAATTTGTAATTTTCTTATAGTTTTTATTGACCATCTTTATTATCTTTAATTTAGATCAAATTCAATTTTCATAGTCTTAATTTTTATAAAAACTTGTAAATAAAAAATTTTAAATTCCAACATTCTCCACCTTTGACATATATTAATTACAACAGTTGTAATGAAAATAAGAAACAGTTAAAGTGGCTAGGAAAATCGAAGGAATGGTTGACCAATATAAAACATTTGATCTAAATATAATAAAAGTCCATTATTTTGTTATATAAGACTTTCAATACGAGAAAATATCAAATATATGTTTCACATGCATAATAGATCTAATACAATCATAAGTATCTAATATCTTGCTGATATGAATGAGAAAATAGAGTATGGAATACTACAATGATACTTGTACGATTTGAAATGTATCACTGTTTTGTTTATTGGTCTTAATTTCTCTAAACTTTATGTTAAACTGTAATAGAAAGACCTTTTCTCTTGTTGAATCATAAACTACATCAGGAAAAAAAGCCTCATTAGGATTAATGATTTATATCCCCTATGTCTTATAAATATATGGGTTTATCAAAGTATTTGTATATGTCCTAGAAGCATAGGATCATAGTTAGTCTGTGTATTTGTCAATGACCATTAAAATGCTTGAATCGATATAAATCTTAAGACTTTCACCCATATTAAACAAAATGACTGATAATAAAATGATCACTAATATAATAATAATAATAATAATAATAATAATAATAATAATAATAATAATAATAATAATAATAATAATAATAACAACAAC
>JANSVB020000192.1:2420616-2434551 GCA_025504935.2 Erythroxylum haughtii
CAAGCGATCAGTCAACCTCTCTCTCGAGCTTGAGCGGCATTCAAGTGAAGGTGTTATTCTTTTGGCTTAACATTGATCAGGTGACTCGGGATGACGATGAGCTCGAATTCTCTGTTGGAATTGCCTGTGCCAATTTTCCTGTGAGTAATTTTGACGAATGTCCCACTTGTGGGTGTGGCTTTGACTGCAACAGTGATGAACTTGAGAAGATTAAGCTTAATGGTCACTCGTCTTCTTCCTGAGTAGAATTCATCAAGCACATTTTGCAATTCATCGTAAATGTCCCCTCATTGTATGTTATTCACTTATTTCTGGTTACTGCATTTTAGTCTTCGTAGCTGTAATTCTTAATTACTGTTCTTGAGAACAGTACTTAATTACTATTGTTGAGTGCTTATCGTTTCAATATGTCGTTCGTTTTTTTATGATTTTTATAATTTTAAAAAAGGACTAAAATTAAAAACAAAGAAAAAAAATAAAAAAAAACATATTTTTATTAAATTTAAAAATAAAAATAAAATAAAACTTAATTTTTAAAAAATTTAAGAAATCGTTTGGACTGACCACGATCACAATCACGAAATCGCCTTCACCTTTCATCGACACGTGCTTTTACAACACTCTCTGTCAGTCAACGTGCTCAATCCTTGAAACCACCACGTAGCAAGGTGAATAAAGACGTCGTCGTCGGCTCGTCGCAGCGTGAGCTAGGTCAAGTTTGTCTGAACGCTGTCGTTTTCTTCCCGATCTTTAGGCGGCCAGGTGACCAACCATCTGCTTTCTCAATTCTCAGTAAAAAAGGGGGTTTTCTTTCTTTATTTCACCACGTCCCCGTTCGCGCATGAAATCCTCTGTTCCAACAGAGGATCTGAACCGCCTTGTTCGTAACAACATTCACTGATTCACTCACTCACTCACTCACACTGATGTCTATCTCTGCGATTTTTCCCATCCTCCTCATCCTCCTATCACCGCTCGCCACGTCATCTCCCAACGGCAACGCACTAACGGCCTACGAGATTCTCGCCGGCTACAACTTTCCCATCGGCGTTCTCCCAATGGGAGTGATTGGTTACGATCTCGATGCTAAAACAGGAAAATTTCACGTCTATTTGAACGGTTCGTGCAGTTTCTCACTGGAAGGTGGTTATCAGTTGAAGTACAAACCCACTATTACCGGAGTTGTAAGCGACAACAGGCTTAGTGAATTGAGTGGAGTGAGCGTGAAGGTTCTGTTTCTGTGGTTGAATATTGTGGAGGTTGTTAGAGACGGAGATGAGCTTCAGTTCTCTGTAGGGATTGCGTCGGCGAATTTTCCGATAGATAACTTCTACATTTGTCCTCAATGCGGTTGTGGATTGGATTGTGATAATGGAAGGAAAGTAAGCAGTCTTATAACCAATCCTCTTGTTTCTTCTGCATAGGGATTCTATTCATTATTGTGGTTCTTTTAAAGCCCTTTCAATGTTGTACTTGTTGTGGAATCTATTGTCGATTAAAGAGATTATTTGTGTCGAAGATATGAATACAGCGATGGTGGGATGAATGTATTGCATTAAATTGGGAACGGTTGAACTGGGTCTAGTTGTCTAGTGAAAAATATTGTGAACATTTACGGAGCTGTGTTTGGTTTGGTAGATATGAATTAATCATAATTCTTTGTTCTTTAACAATCCTTGTTCTTGAACTAGAATTCTGGTGGGTGTTTGATTTGAAAATGACTCTGTGATTGAGCATGGAATAGCTAGAAATCAGATTAATTTGTGTGTGTGTGTGTGTGTGTTGTGGTATGTGCTGCAGGTAATTGTGTAGAATACAAAAAATGGGCTTCAAACGAATTTCCTATGCAATTTAAATTACAAAATCTGATTGTTTTGATCACTTGATTGCAGTAAGATGTAGCTGTTATAACAGCATGCCTAATTTATCTGTACTGCTGGACTCTTTACAAACTAATGTCGTTGCTGGATTAAGCTTTGAATAGCCATTAAGATCTTTGTTGCAAAAAAATTGCTAAAAGCAAGAGCTAGATTCTGACTGCACAGCAGTAGAAATGGATTTCAACTCATTTTACTAGGCATTTGAAGAGGACAGTAACAAACTGGGGACTGAACCATCATTCTCTGAAAAGTTATAGGATCTCATCAGCTCCACAAAGTAACTCCAGATATCAGTAAGAAACCACTTCGAACATTGGTGAAGTTTCATGCTACTGTTTGATTTTCTATACCACCTGTTGAGGCATATGTTCCGTAACTATATTCTACTTATGGCTTAGTTGCAAGGTGCTGCGTATCTAGAACTCTATTTGTATATTATCTTTTATGTCAACAAATTCACAAATTATCTATCACAAATTTTTTATAAAAAAAAAAGGATAGTAGGTAGAAACCACTTAAAAGTTTAACCAATATTTGCATAGAGAGATGGAGATCCTCTAAGCAACAACCTGTGTGTTTCATTTAAAACTGGTATTGAATAGCTAAAGAAGTGCATGTCTTGTTAATGTGATTCTTTATCTTGAACTACTGTTGTATAATTTCCTAATCATTTTTTTGTGTGCACTTGTCTAACACATTTGTGCATGTTTAGGAATAAGGGTCACAGAGGAGGAGAATGGATAGTTTATACACGGAAAAAAAAAAGACAAACAGGCTGTAAGTAGTAGAGTTATATTTAAATAATGATAGTAGTAGTTAGAAATCGATAACAATAGTGATAGAGTTAGATATAGATATACATTATCAGGCTATTAGCAAGAGATAGATACTTGTTAGAAGTTGGTTAGGATAAGGAGATATAAAAGCATAGTTTATGAGAGAAGAGAGGAGAGGCATTAGTTTGGAAATCTCTTGGAAGTTTTCTTGAGATTGTAAGGGAGTTGTCACTTGTGAAGAAGGTTCTTCCTTCTTGTTTCTAAATAAAACTGAGCTATTACTCTTTATCTGGTGTTATCTGACACATCAGTACATTAAGTTAAATCGTTACCTAACAATTTGGTCCGACCTGTCGGATCCATGGAGGCACATGTAGGAAAGTTGGAAGACTCTGTTGCCAGAATTGAGAGAACCATGGGGGAGCAAGTCGTAGACTTGATGAAAGTCAAGAACGGCATGGGCCGTTTGGAAGCCATTTGACTCACTTGATGCAACGACAAGGGTCGAGCAACAAAGCATCTTTGGTGGCCAGCAAAGAGTAGGACGTTGAAGGCGAGAAGGACCACGAGAGTCACCATTGGGTCAAGAAAGGCGAACTCCTCATTTTCGACGGAACGGATCCGTTGGGTTGGGTGGCTCGAGCGGAGAAGGTTTTTGAGGTCCATCGTGTCAAGGAGGATGAAAAGATGCGACTAACCTTCATCAGCATGGAAGGGGTTGCGACGCATTGGTTTCGGTTCCTGCGCAAGAAGAGTCCGACGTTGACATGGAACGTGCTCATTCCCACTCTGTTGCAGCGTTTTGGAGAAGGCAATCAGGGAACCGTTTATGAAAGATTAATGTCCATGCAAAAAGTTGGGACGGTGGAGGAATATTTGCGAGTGTTCGAAATGTTAGTGGCGCAAATACCCGAGGCTTCGAAGGAGCAGCTATTAGGATATTTTTTGGGCGACCTCAAACTAGAAGTGAGGTGTCGGGTCCGAACAATGCGACCCACAACAATCTTACGTGCAATGGAAATTGCTCGCGATATTGAGGATGAACTGTTGGTGATGTATGGAGGACATTCTTTCATGACTAGAAATTTTATTAATCGCGTACAGACACATGGTAATATAGTTTCCAAAGTTCAAGGAATAACGACCATTGGAGGTTCGGTTAGTAGGACAACGAGTAATGACTTGGGCAAGGTCACGGGAGGAATGGAGCGGAAAACCTACAACCCAAACCTTAGTGGGTCATCTGTGGGGTCTAATTCTCAAAATGGGATTTACGAGAATCTAGGGTCAAGCAACAACCGCGGGACCAAGCAGCTTCCTTATCCAGAATTTTTAAAGAGGGAGGAAGGGAGGTGTTTTTGATGTGGATTGCCTTTTAGTCCGGGACATAAATGTTCATAGAAAAGTTTAAGAGTGGCCATTTTAGGAGAAGATGAAGAGGTGGTTTCAGAGGTAGAAAAAGGTTTGTACAGCCACGCAATGTCAAGTGAGGTTGCTAAAGAAGCTCAGTGCGACTAGATGGAACTTTCACAAGTTTAAGCCGATGGATGGACACAACCCAAAACTATGAAGCTTTGGGGGAAGATTGACGGAACACCTGTTGTGATGTTGATTGATAGTGGCGCGAGTCACAATTTCGTGTCCAAAGAGTTAGCGTTGAAGCAAAGGTGGAAAGTGCAGACCACTGCGAGCTTTGGAGATAGAATGGGAAACGATCTGAAACAAGATTCTCAAGGTTGCTGCAAAGGGTTAAATATGGTAATGCAAGGTTATGTTTATTCAGGAGATTTCTTTCTCTTTTTTTAAAAAAATGGGGGATGACTTGGCTAGTTTCGTTTGGTGAGGTGCAACACAATTGGAAAGATCTTTCCATGAATTTTTCACATTCGGGATCAACAGTCACGGTTAAAGGGGATCTTAATCTTTCGAGGCAGCGGTTATGATATTTTTTGGTGCAAAGAAACATGAGAAGGATGACATCGAATCCAACAACTTAGGCAAAAAACTCGACTACTACCAGCAACAACAATTACAACAGGTATTGGTCGAATTTCAGTCAATTTTTTCACACCCGATAGGCCTTCCTCCCAACAGACCAGTTGATCATAAAATCTCAATTAAGGCTGGTATTGATCTAAAAATGTGAGACCTTATCGTTATCCTCATCTACAAAAAAATGAGATTGAGAAATAGGTTTCGGAAATGCTAGCTTCTAGGGTTATCAGACCTAGCAACAACCTATATTCAAGTCCGGTGATTCTTGTAAAGAAAAAGGACAACAATTGGCGGTTTTGTGTTGATTATCGAGCTTTGAATAAAGCCACAATACTAGATAAATTTCCCATACCTATAATTGAAGAACTCTTGGATGAATTGTTTGGAGATATGTATTTCTCAAAAATCGATTTACAGACATGGTACCATCAAATACGCATGAATGAAGATGACATTCCCAAGACGACTTTTCAGACACATCATGGCCACTACGAATCACTCGTCATGCCGTTTGGTCTCACCAACGCACTGGCCACGTTCCAATGTACCATGAATTTGATCTTACAACCCTACCTCAGAAAGTTTGTGTTAGTGTTTCTTGATGACATTTTGGTCTATAGCGTTGATTGGGACAACTACATTGCTCACTTAAGGAAGGTATTACGTACGTTACAACATCATCGTTTTTATGCGAATACAAGAAAATGCACTTTTGGGAAATTAAGAATTAAGTACTTGGGTCACATCATTTTCAAAGATGACGTTGCTATGGATCTCAAGAAGATGGAGTCAGTTTTACAATGGCCTATTCCTACATCTCTCAAAGCTTTGAGAGGGTTCTTGGGTCTGATTGGGTATTGCCGAAGGTTTGTGAAGGATTACGGTAAGATAGCACAACCTCTTACTAATCTATTCAAAAAAGGGAATTTTAAATGGGATATTCTTCCAAAAATAACATTTAGGCGATTTTAGAACGCTCTGACCAGTGCTCCGGTTTTGACGTTACCAGATTTCAATAACCCTTTTTTGTTGGAGTGTGATGCATTAGGAAAAGGCGTTGGAGTAGTGTTGATACAAGGAAAGAAACCAATGGCGTTTTTCAACAAAGCACTAGTTGAATCATTGCTGAATAAATCCATATATGAAAAGGAACTCATGGTACTAGTGTTAGCCATTCAACATTGGAGACTGTATCTGGTGGGGAGAAGATTTACAGTCTATACGGATCAAAAAGGCCTCAAACATTTGCTGGAACAAAGAATTACAACTCAAAATCAACAGAATTGGTTGGCAAAATTGCTGGGATATGATTTTGATATTGTTTACAAGGCAGGAATTTCCAACAGGGCAGCAGTGCACTCTCCAGAGTATGTGAGGACATGGAGTTGTAGGTTATTTCTAGGCCATTTTGGCAAGATCTGGAACAAATTGATAAGGAGGTAAAGGCAGACCCACAGTTGAGGAGAATAATTGAAGAAATTAAGAGGGAACTAGATTCACATCCTTCTTATACCTTGGAAAATGGGAGACTATATTATAAAGGAAGGTTAGTGGTATCAGCATCTTCAGAATAGATTCCCAAGCTTTTACAAGTGTTTCACATAACTCCTATCGAGGGACACTCTGGAATTTACTAGACTTATAAGAGGATAGCTCAATCTATTTTTTGGAATGGCATGAAAAGGGTTGTAACTGATTTTGTAGTAGCTTGTCACATTTATTTAGCGTAACAAGTATCAAGTTACGTCCTTAGCAGGTTTACTCCAATCGTTACCTATTTCCTATGCCATATGGGAAGAGTTGAGCATGGGCTTCATTGTGGGACTTCCCAAATCGAAAGGCTATGATACCTTGTTGGTCATAATGGACAGGTTGAGCAAATATGGGCATTTTATTCTTGTTAAACATCTATACTCAGCTTGTTCTATTGCTGAAATCTTCACCAAGGAGGTTGTCCGATTACATGGCATTCCTCTTTCCATTGTTAGTGGCCGGGATCCTACGTTCTTAAGTAATTTTTGGCAAGAATTGTTTACACTCTAGGGAACTCAATTAAAATTCAGTACCGCCAATCACCCAAAATCGAATGGCCAAACTGAGGTAGTTAACCGCACCATTGAGACATATTTATGCTGTTTTAGTTCAAAACAATGCAAGGTTTGGTTAGATTATTTACCCTGGGCAGAATATTAGTATAATACATTCAGCAGCTAAATGTTCTCCTTTCGAGGTAGTTTATGGAAGACCTCCTCCCTCATTCACACGTTTTATTCCTGGAGAAACATTGGTGGAAGCTGTGGCGCAGGATTTAATGAGTCGTGACGAGGCTCTATCACAATTAAAACATCATCTGGAACGCGCTCGCAATCACATGATATGTGTTGCGGATGCATGGAGGTTTCCTCATGATATTTAGGTAGGAGATTGGGTGTATTTGAAGATTCCTCCACATCGGCAAGGGTCCATGCCTAAGCGACTGCATCCGAAATTGTCAGCACGATATTATGGACCGTTTTTGGTAGACAAACAAGTGGGCGTCGTTGCATTTCAACTGCAACTTCCCCCTTAGAAATGTATACATCTAGTGTTTCACGTGTCCCAATTGAAAAAGGCTATCTTGAAAAAATCTATACTCTTGATTTGTGTACACCAGCTGCGTTCTTGGGTTGCAGGACACTTCATAATCGAGGAGCTGCTCGTGACCAATGGTTGATTCATTGGCAAGGCAAACTGTTGGAGGAAGCTACATGGAAAGACCAAGAGCTTATCTGAGGCCAATTCCCAAAGCTTAACCTTGAGGACAAGGTTATTTCATCAGCGGGTGGTATTGTTAGGAATAAGGGTCATAGAGGCGGAGAATGGATAGTTCATACGTGGAAAAAAGACATAGGCTGTAAGTTGTAGTTATAGTTAAATAATGATAGTAGTACTTAGATATCGATAACAGTAGTGATAGAGTTAGATATAGATATACATTATCAGGTTGTTAGCAGGAGATAGATACTTGTTAGAAGTTGGTTAGGATAAGGAGATATAAAAGTATAGTTTATGAGAGAAGAGATCAGAGGCATTAGTTTGGAAATATCTCTCAGGAAGTTTTCTTGAGATTGTAAGGGAGTTGTCCCTTGTGAAGAAGCTTCTTCCTTCTTGTTTCTGAATAAAACTGAGCTATTGCTCTTTATTTGGTGTTATCTAACACATCAGTACATTAAGTTAAATCGTGACCTAACAATGTTGGTTCAGCTATATTTGTTCTTGTTCTATAGGTTAATAACAAGTCTCCTGGAAGAAACAAGCAAACTATCCATCAGGTTTAGGTGCTTTGGAGGGGTGCAATCTGAATATAATTTCTTTAATCTCTTTTTTTGTGAAGGGTGTCAGTAAGTATTCCCTCATCTGTTGATTGATTACTCTCTCAAAGAATCTACTAATGTTGAATTCCCTAAGGATGTTGTCTTTAGATCCCAAGTTAATAAAAAAATCTAGAGCTATTTCCTGCTGTGGAATTCCATATTCATCTTAGAGATCAGTATCTTGTTTCTGTTTCTTCTAGCTACTATGAAAGAATGGAATAATTTTGTGTTTGCATCTCTATCCCTTAACTAATTGATCCTTAATTTCTTCTTTAATATTAAGTTGTGCAAGGATAGTGCCTCCTGAAACTCCTTCATTCCTTGAATTTCTAATGCTCTCATAGGATTGTTAAGGGGATGCTTACAACAATTTTCTTGATCCTGACTCAGTCTATTCTTGGCTTTTGTTACTCCTTCATTCTGTTCTCTAGCAAAATCCTTAGCTGCAACTTTAACATTTTTAAGTTTCTTCATAAGCTGAAAAGCCTTATGTCCTTTCAATTCCTTCCTCTAATTGGTAAACACCATCTCTTGGAAATCTGCTCTTTGAGTTAAGCTATTAAAGAATTTGAATGGGGCTCCTGAGGTTTTGGAGTGGAAAAACCTCATGATATCTTTCCAAGAGTGATCAGAACAAATATTATCACCAAAATGAACATAAGAATGTAAAAATTGTTTAAGCCAATGTTGATTTACCCTGTCTTAACTTCTTTCCGATCAACTAGACTGCCACTCAAGTCCACAAAATTTTCAACTTGCGTTTAGGTCTACTGCTACCCACTGGCTTGCAATATTAATTGGCCCTATGCACCTGTTCTATTTCATCCATAGTTGAACATATACCGTCTCATACTAGGCAACATTGTGAGGCTGAGAGCAATAGCTTTTTCAATAGGAAACCTAAGTTCGCTGGATATCACACCCATTCCACGTATTTCTCACAGCTGAAAATGAAATAATAATCATAGGCCCAATCAGATCAAGTACAGCCTAAACTCTTACCTTCTAAACCGTCCTACTCATAATTCAACCAACATCTTGTTGCTATTCCAGGCACTTACATTTGTATGAGCATTTTGTTGCTCAGTACCACTCACGCAAAATAGTTTATACACGTATCTCCTCTGCTCAATCTGATGTATTTACTGGTTTGTTGAAGGAATGAGAGCCATAATTATCAAAACAAGGCACCGCGGAGTCGTAATTCATGCTTGAAATGGATTTGATTCTGACCAGCCGTCAAAGCCAGAATCTCTTCCAGCACATAATGTCCAGTCAAACATAACCCATTGCAAATGACTCAAGGGCCCACCATAAGTTAGAAGTCATCTTACCACTGAGACAACGTCCTGAAGCTGCTTTAGGTAGGAGTTCGTAGAACTCCAAGTTCCAATAGTGCATTTTACCTCATACCCATGTGAGGAATCAGACTCAAGTTCTAACAATGCATTTCACCTCATAAGTCATACCCAAGTGAGGAATCAGAGTTCATAAAAGGCGCTAGCAAGTCCCAGGGTCAGGAAGGGAAAGGAAAGAATAAAATGAATTTACCTGTGCAATCATACAAGTCCCAACAAAACTTTGCCCAACTGATAATAATCTAGAAGTTCTGTGAGGAATATTGGATTGCGTTTATTTGTTATTTTCCCAACCAAGATTAAAACATTGTATGCAATGTTCCAATAATGTATTAAACTTCATTTTGTACAAGTTCAGATCTTATGATTTAAGTAAGTTCACACTCTTTCTCAAGCAAGCCCATTAGGAAAATTTGAAAAAATTATCATCTACTTTCAATTGCCTATAATAGCCTGTAAACACTGAACATACAGTTCACCACTTGAAGACAAACAAATACAGCTGGTAAGAGCCAATGAAATAAATATAACAATTCAATCTCAAAATGTTATTATAGGAATGCCTTTTGGGTATCCACTTCAAAATATAGAAACCAAAGGCAATCCTGCATTTCCAATTTCATACAATATGAGCTTCTCCAACAGCAATTTCCAGTTTCATAAACAATTTATGAAAGGATACATTAGAAATCATTTAGAAATATAATAGATTTAGCCTTACAAATCTACATCCACATAATCGTTCCTAATAGATAATCAACTTGACAAACTAATAGTTTTGATATCAGTTGCCGTTTAAGCAAAAATTGTAAGACTTATTCAATAATACCATGAGTTTCGTCAAAACCTACCTGGCTTAGTAAGCACTTTATTTATAATCCGTCGTGTTTGGAATACTAATTAATGAACAACAAATGTTACATTTGGATGGCCAGCCTTTCTGGTTATCCTCTTTTCTTTTTCATGTCAAAATTAAGCAGCACTACTGTGTACTTGTGAGATTGTTCCCTTTTAATCAAGGAGATTATAGTGATCAAAAGGGGGTTCTTAACAGAGAACCCAGTGAATGAGATGTTAATCTTGCCACTATAATCCAAAGATAATGATTTAATCTGATATTGGTATCTACAAGGATGCTGTAGTCTGCCTCAGTTAAACTGTATGGTTCTCTAGAGAAAATGCTCTACTGAATTATCAAGACAAAAGAAGTCTTACTGCATGCTTCAAGGAAAGACCTAAATTTTTTGGTTAACCTCTTTTCTTTTGCATTATTATGTCAAAATTAAGAAGCAGTCCATTGTATACTTGTGAAAACATACATGGAAACACATATACATGTTCGCAAGGAGATTAGAGCAATCAAGGGGGGTTCCCATCAATAAACCAAATGAATGAGATATTAATTTTATCCACTATAATTCAAAGATATTGCTTTAATCTGATGCTACAATCTACAATCATATAATGAGTTGCTTCTATTAGTCACTAAATAGGTAGCCATGGTTGCCAAGATTTCTGAATGATTATGTGCATTAGGTAGGCAACCTCCAGATAGAAGTTACCATTTTGAAAAAAGTCCTCAGCTATATCTTGACACGTCCTAACATTCAATGTCTCTCTTTCCTTAGCGATGCTGTGTCTTTACTAGATACTCCTTTTCAATAGTTTAATAACTGATAACATAAAATTTGTTAGCAACACTCACTTGTATCATCGGCACCATTCTTTTCTGGCTAATTTGAAACAACCCCATCTTCAATTTAACAAAGGCTTCAAGGATATCTGTACTGAGGCACAGAAGTAAATGACTAGGAAAGCAATCATAATGATGTGATATTCTCAAGAGTTAGAGAGAAATGATTTGCCATTCTCAATACGTAGAAAGAAAGTTAAGAACTTTTGGAGGATCAGAATTTAATTAACAATTGAGAAGGTAACACGCACCTCTATCATACTGAGGATTCCTTCCCCACAACCTTAACTGAAAGATCCACATTAGCAGTGTAATGTAGACAAAACGTTAGGACACGTAAAATGCCCAAAAAGTGATTCATTCCTTGCATTTCCTTGCTCTGTTTCACTTGAATGTCATAATATAGCCCACTTTAACCGTCTTAAAGTCATCAAGAAAGATGGATCAAGCCATAATTATGTTCTCCAATTTTCACACCACTCCTTAATCAAATTTGAAGTAATAACTCAATTTCTAGAAAATGCAGCCCTCATAATTACCACAAATTTGTTTCAACTGTCCATTCAAAGCACATAAAGCGACATAAATTTCCTTACTTTGCCAATGTCTTGTATCTTTTGCCAGAAACTCATGGACCTTTTGCCCTATTTGTATTAAGCTACATCCAGGAAGTTTTTCTATCCCCTGTTGCCTCATTAACATCCACAAGCCTGAGGATTGTTCCCAATGTCCTATTGATGCATTCATGTTTGAGATTAACGTCAGATAGTTAGGATTTGGTGGTTCATTATTTAGTATTTTTCTGGTAACTGTTTCGAACAAGTCAACATTCCCATGTACCTTGCAGGAACCTAACAATGAGGCCCAAATGACAGCATTTGGCTCTAAATGCATGCTTTGTATGAATGTAATGGCTTCCTCCAACCGTCCTGATCGACCAAGCAGATCAACCATGCAACCATAATGTTCAATCTGTGGTTCAATGTGAAATAAATTGACCATCTGGTCGAAAACTCTTGTGCCTTCTTCCACGAAACCCCCGTGGGTGCAGGCCGATAAAATAGCAATGAAAATGATGCCATCTGGTTTCTCTCCTTCTAAACACATTCTATTAAAGATACCTAGAGCTTCTTTGCTGTGCCCATTCATAGCAAGCCCCGTAATTATTACTGTCCATGTAATTACACATTTATTGACCATCTTGTTGAAAACTGTTTTTGCATTTTTTAAATCCCCACATTTAGCATACATGTCTATCATAGCATTGCCTATTGGGTTGGACAACTCAAAGTTGTTCTTCTTCATATAGGAATCAATCCATTTCCCATGTTCAAGAGATCCCAAGTGAGAACAAGCAGAGAGCAAGCTGATTAACGTACTTTGATCAGGCCTACACTTGCCATCTGTTAACATCTGATGAAAAATGTGAAAGGCTTGATCAAATAAATGGTTTTGAACACAACCTGCAATCATGGCATTCCATGTAACCACAGTTTTGGTAGGCATCTTCTCGAATAAATAGTTAGCAGATTCAAGATCACCAACATTAGTGTACCCTGTTATTAATGCTGTCCAAGAAACCAGAGTCTTCTCGGGCATTTGATCAAAAATATATCTTGCTTTCTCAACATCGCCCGCTTTGACATATCCCAAAATCATAGAATTCCATGAGATTTCATTCCTAATTAGCATCTTATCGAAGAAAGAACGAGCCATCCTCATATTACCAGCTTTGATGGACCCTGAAACAATAGAATTCCACGATACAATGTTTCTCTCTGGCATGAAATCAAACAATTTAATTGCCAAGTCAGTGTCACCATTTGCCATGTAGGCCCTAATCATTGTATTCCAGGAAACCACGTCTCTTTTAGGCATTTCCTCAAACATTCGAAGAGCGCATCTTAAATTCCAGCCAGAACTGGCATAGAAATCCAAAAGGGTATTTGAAACAAACACACTAGACCCAAAACCCAACTTCACAATCTCACAATGAACCACTGTGCCATCTTTTACATCTTCAAAGCACCTTAAAAGAAGAGTGTAGGTAAAACCATTAGGCGCAATTCTTGACGCTTTCATTTGGTCATAGACCCGCAAAGCGTGTTTGTGGGTCTTTCCTATAAAGCATTTTATCATGGTATTGTAGGAGACCACGTTGGGGTTTTCCAATTTTTGGAAGATTTGGAAGGCGCGATTGTGGGAATGGAAGTCGGAGTAGAGAGTGATGAGCTTAGGGAGTATAAAGTTGTGGCCTTGGAGGCCATTGACTAAGATTTGAAGATGGGCTTGCTTCAAATGATTGGCGGTTTTGCAGCTTCCTAAGAATTTAAGCAGTTGTTGTCTCATTGAAATGTCTAGGCTAAAAGGTTCCGACTTCTGATTCGATTTGTTCTTGCTAATGTTGCATTTCTTTTTTGCAGTAGACTCCTTTTATCTCGCCTTCAATAAAATATTTACTTAAAATGTGTTCTACATAATGAGCAAATGATTAGCAATGCATTCGTTGGTTTCCACGCTTTCTCCATTCTTGGTAAATTGAAAGAGCCAGTGGACTTGATTGTGCTTAGAATGAAAAGATGGGAGAGTCGGGGCCAAATTCAGGGAAGAAGATTAAGCTTAGATATTCAGAGTTTTTAACAAAAACTTATCAGAGGAGATACGTTCATATGCAATATAGGGATGAAAAGCAGCGAGCTTACTCATCCTCGGATTAAGTTAGGGCCTGTTTGGTTCCACTTCTGTTTTTCTGTTGTTATTTTTAGTTTCTGTTTCTTGTTTTTGGTTTATATTTTTTTGCTAAAAAAAAATGAAAACCTGTTTGGTTGAGATTTGTAACATAAAAACTGAAAATAAAAACCTGTTTGGTTGAGATTTCTA
>JANSVB020000192.1:2450963-2462922 GCA_025504935.2 Erythroxylum haughtii
AGTTTATACCGATTTAACTTTTCGCGTGTATTTAAAAATTGAAAAAATCTAACAATATAACTCTAAATGATATTTCTTATTTAAAGCGATGGCTTCGGACGTAACCAAATGAAAGTCAAAAGTAGAGTTGACTTCTTCCGAAGCAAGCTTCTTTTGCGTACTATTTATTCGGGAAGCTCAAGGCCTTCGAACGACAACGTTTGAAAAACTCTTGCTTTTCCTACCTCCCACTCTCTCTTTGAAAATCCCTCCTCTCCTCTCCGTTCTTTCCTTCTACTAAGTACTAACACTAGAAAATGGCGATATGCCTTAAAGTTGACGAGCTTCGGGCAGAACTCGCCAAGCGCGGACTCAACACCACCGGAACCAAGCCCTCACTGGTCCGTCGGCTCGAGTCGGCTATGGAGGAAGAGCAGAAACGGCCGGCGAGCGCACTCGATGTTGACGGTAACCGGAAACGAGTAAGGGACCCCCAGGATGGGAACTCCGACGGACCGGAGAAAATTAAGGCCGTTGAGAAGTACATTGGCTTCAATGTTAAGCAATTGCGCGAAGAAGCAAAGCTTCGAGGAGTTTCTACTGCTGGCTCTAAGAAAGAACTACTGGAGAGGCTTTGCTGTGATGCACGAGACAACGATCACCATCTTATTGCTGTTCAAGGTAGTGTACCGAATTCTCACGTGGATTAAACAAGTCACTGGGTTGGACTTAAAGTGGGTTTGTGACTGTGTTCCAGATAAAGAAGAGGAGAAGGAGGTTAAAGAGGAGAAAATTGTAACTGCCACAAAAAAGGGCTCTGTGGTGCTGGATCAATACCTTCCTGATCAGATAAAGACAGAATATCATGTTTTGCAACTGGCAAGTCTTGCATTTTGTAGAATGTGCATAATTTAGACTAGAAAAAATCACTTATTGAATAAGCAGTTTGTTGAGTTGCTCTCATCATTCTATGCTAATTTTATTTTCTAGTACGCAGGGTGATGATATCTACGATGCGATGTTGAATCAAACAAATGTTGGGGATAACAATAACAAGTTTTATGTAATTCAACTTCTAGGTGAGACAATAATTGCATCATTTCTTAAGTGTGAGAATGCATATGAAGATTGGGATTTATTCCACAAAAAACAAGAATTCTTTTGATTATGCTTATATCAACAGTTTGCGATCAAGGTAACTGGAGGCAAAAAAGTTCTGGTGTGATCTTGGTGCTTGACGTACCGAGATGTTTTATAATGTTAAAAGCCATATGTAATGACGTCATATAGACAGTTGATATAGGTATTGTTCATCAAGTATTTAATTGAACCTTGTTTGCAGAATCTGATGATGGTGGCAGATATATGGTGTATAATAGATGGGGTAGGGTAGGTGTAAAAGGTCAAGATAAATTATTTGGACCCTACACAAGAGATACGGCAATTTGTGAGTTTGAGCAGAAGTTCTATGCCAAAACAAAGAACTACTGGTCTGATCGAAAGGAGTTCAAATGTTACCCAAAGTGCTATGCCTGGTTGGAAATGGACTACAGTGAAAAAGAAACAGTAGTAAGCTGTCTTCTCGTTTAACACATCTCTTTAGACCCCAGTGTTCTGGGCATTTTCTTGCATCAAGGTAGCTTTTTTAAATATACCATCATTGTTTTCCTTTAAGAAATATCTTTTTAGGTAAAGTGGTTATGTAGGAAATAAAAGGAAATCCTGCTTAATAGCAATATTTCTTGTTGATGTTTATTAAGAATGAAACTTGATATTTGTAACACTTTATCAAAACAGTTGTCCAACTTGCTGAGGTTGTCTGTGCAGCTGTTTGGTCTTATGTGCTACCATTTTGATTTCAACACTGCCATTAAACACTTCTAAGACAATTGTTTTATTAGGTTGAAGAAAAGAGCAACTCTAATTTGGCAATTCAACCTCGGGAAACGAAACTTGAACCACGTGTTGCAAGATTCATCTCTCTTATATGCAATGTTAGCATGATGAAGCAGCAAATGATGGAAATAGGTTGGTTATATTATTCCACGTGGGGGTCAAATTGTGGCTGATACATAATGTGTTGGTTAGATCTTTGAAGTACTTCTGTCGCATGGTCTTTTCTTTTTCTGATATCTTCGCTTTCTTAAGATATTCTTTTATTATACAATTTCTTATTTCAGTAATACATCATGCATAGGTTATAATGCAAATAAATTGCCACTTGGGAAACTAAGCAAGTCAACAATATCTAAGGTGAGTGTTTCAATCATGCTGCTTATGATGTGTGCGCTTTCTGTCTGTTGGTATTTGCATTAAGTCACAAATGAGCACCTTTGTATCTAGGGCTATGAAGTCTTAAAGAAGATTTCTGAGGTAATTGGCACAGCGAATAGAGTGAAACTTGAGCAATTAAGTGGGTAAGGATAGTTATATAATCTGGTATCATCCTGATTTTACTATTTGCCCTGTTCTTTTAGCTTAAAGATAGTGCAATGCTGCTTAGAAGTTTAGGAAATTTTAATTTTTGGTCGATGTTATCTGTTACAGGGAATTTTACACGGTTATTCCCCATGACTTTGGATTTAAAAAGATGCGTGAGTTGCTTACTGTCTCCATCCCTAATTTTGCATCTTTAGTTCTGGAAAGGATCTCAACTAATAATGAATGTGTTATGGCAGGCGAGTTCGTCATCAATACTCCCCAAAAGTTGAAGTCCAAGTTAGAGATGGTGATTCCTTTTCTACAATTACATAATATTTTGGTTAATTTAAATTTAGTAAGGTTTATTCGCAAGCCTTCATTGGCCAAAGTTATGTGGCGTGGATCTTGTATAGCAATGAACATATTTGTTTCAAGTTTTGAGATATGGTGCTGAATTCCTTGTTCTAATCGAAGGTTGAAGCCTTGGGGGAGATTGAAGTAGCAACAAGATTGTTGGCGGATGAACCTGGATTGCAGGTATATTTTTTTGCTCTCCTTTTCAGATGACATGTGTAATGTGAATATCTCTGATAATCGAAGGGTTTCTCAAATCAAAGCTCACTTAGCTTTATTAGTACTCTGCTTAGGTATGAAAAGATACTGGCTGAAATTTGTTATAGCAAATGAATTCTGTCTGAAAGAACCGTGTTTTGTTATGCTATGCAGGAGTTAAAGTTCCAGTACTGCTTTCAATCAATAATTTTCTAAGCTAGACGCTCTTTTGTCTGCTTTTCTGAACCACATATTGATAATTTATTATGTTTTGGGTCCCTGCTTTTCTTTTCTCCCAGTAACAGTATGCAGGAGCTGATTTGCATATAGTGCTTGTGCATGCCTGTTTCTGAGAAGTACAATTCTTAATTTTCTATTTCTTATTGTCCTGCTTTTCAAAAGATTAAGTTTTTCAAGGTTATATGGAGTACCTATTACTTATCTGACTCTCATGTTTGCCTCTTGCCCACTGGTGTCTTAGATGTTCTAATTCAAGTTTCTGCTTGTCACAGGATGATCCTCTGTATTCTCATTACAGTCGCCTACACTGTGAGCTCTCACCAGTTGAACTTGATTCTGAGGAGTTCTGTTTGGTAAATTTTGAAACCCTCTTCTTATATTAAAAATTTCAGAATTTGAAACAATTATTTTTATGAAAAAGGAGCTTGGGTTGAAAGTTGAGGATGTTGTTGGAGCATTGGAGCTTCTTAAGAAACTTAAGGCTTGAAGTCTGCTATCTGCAAGGAAAACTCACTTTTGGTGTTGTAATAGATTATTGAATGATGCTGGAATTTGTTTTCATATCATGGCTTTAGTTTTGATTTTAATATTTGTACTTTCTACCTGTTGTCAGATAGCAAGGTATTTGCAGAATACTCATGCCAAAACACATTCACAATATACCGTTGACATTGTTCAAGTTTTCAAAGTCTCAAAAGAGGGTGAAAATGAACGCTTCAGGAAGGTGATAATGGCTTTAGAATATTTCCGTAGTTTCATGAAGTAGTTAAGCATTTTCAACTTATTGTAATTAAGGTACCTTTAAATCTTATGAGCAGTTCTCTGATACAAGAAATAGAATGCTTTTATGGCACGGTTCTCGCCTTACAAATTGGACTGGTATTCTATCACAAGGTCATTTTACAAGCTCATATATTTCTTGTTACTTACATATTCACGTTTGCCTGCTATTAGTGCAAGTGCCTGGGGTATATATTCATTCAATTAATGATTTTGCTATGCTTGTGGCATTAATAGCGAGAAACTGCAACTTTGGATTTGAATGTATTCAGGTTTGCGGGTTGCTCCTCCTGAAGCACCTGTAACAGGATACATGTTTGGAAAAGGTGTTTACTTTGCTGATATGTTCTCCAAAAGTGCAAATTACTGCTATGCAAGCAATGCTGCTCCTGCAGGGGTGTTACTGTTATGTGAGGTATGCTTATGCTGAAAGACTTCATAATGATAGCGTATGTTCTGACCATCGAAAGAGAGAAGAATTCCTTACTTATACATGAACTATACAAACAATCCTTGTGGTATGACAAACCAGACCTTGGATATAAATTTTCATGCTCTTGTTGTAAGTATCCTGATGAATATTTGGACTGCATCTTAGTATGTGAAGATTGGCCTGCATCTTTCCAGAGTAACATCAATGTTTTTCCCAACGATGAAATGGTGTCTTTCATTTTGAGTGCAACTTGAGTTGTTCTATTGTGTTCTGATGTTTTGTCTGTGACTTGACTTTGTATGGTTGTCATTTTTTGTAGTTATATTTTGTCATTGTAATTCTGAATCATGCACTTTCTAGGTTGCACTTGGAGACATGGCTGAACTTCTGCATGCGAAATATGATGCTGATAGGTTGCCCGATGGGAAACAAAGGTTTGTTCAACAGCATTTTGTTGAAAATTTTCTTTCAGCTTTTTAGTTGCTATATTGAATTAGTATTACTTCTACAACATTGTGAGTGTTAAATATGCAAGATTCACGAGGATAATGTCTTCACTCAGTCGTCAGTAATTTTGATTATCTGCACCCACAGGCCTTAACATTTTGTATTTGAAATTTGACCCCATGTGCCCATTCTTTCCCTACCTTAGGAGACCGATTTACAATTAGAAGTTGTGGTTCAATTGTCTTCACAGTGGAGAGGTGATCATTGCATGGACAACCTTTTTCTCTCCTATTCGCTTCTATAGTGTGCAATTTTGAATTTTCTACAACAACAGATGCGCAGTTAGTTTTTTACTTGTTTGGATGTGGATTCACTTGACATAATTATTGCAGCACAAAAGGAGTTGGAGAAACTGGACCAGCTCTATCGGAGGCCAGGACACTTGAGGATGGTGTTCTTGTACCCTTGGGGAAGCCAAAGAAGCAACCTGGCCTAAAGGTATAAACATGTGCTTGTGGTAGAATCCTCAATTGAAAATTGTCTTTTAATATTGTGGTTAATACATAGTTGGGATGGCTTGGATGTTTCCTTGACATCTTGTTTGAATGTTTTTGTAGGGTTCATTACTATACAATGAGTATATAGTCTACGATGTGGATCAGATTAGAATGCGCTATGTGGTTCAAGTGAATTTCAAATACAAGCATTGACAATCATCAATATGATCTTCCAGTTTTCCATCTCAAAGTTGGTAGTTCTGCTCTGAGTTCGAACCGCTGAGATTCCTCGTAATGTAAATGCTGTTACTCGTTAAATGTCTGCTTCCTAGCAAGTAGGAACAAGGGTATTGGTCTGCAATTCATGAACAAAATGAGCTGAGACGTGTAATGTAGAACACATTTTCCCTGGTATCTGAATATCGCATAATTTTATGTAAGAAACTTATGCGCGGAGATCTTTAGCAAATATCTCCTTATTAACTAAATCTACATTTAGATGAGCAATTGACGACTTCTTTCTTTTGGACGCTTTTATCTCGCATATTTGCCAACTTGCTTCAGCGTTGTCGATATGATTCTGACACAAACTTACATACCCCTGATTTGGGTTCAATACGCAAGTGAAATGATTCCTGTAGCCTGTTTTATGGGTCGTCACTGCCTTGGATTATCTTGTTTCTGCTATGCCTCCTTCCTGGGGCAGGGGCAGAGGCAGAGTCAAATATATGCATCAAGTGCAGTAGAATTTAGCTTCTTGGAAGCATGAGTGAGTAAAAGGTTCTCATTGACTATTTGAACAGATATGAGTGTAATAAAGCATTTACTACAATACCATCAAGAGCAGAGTGCACACGCTACCATTTATGTCTCTAGATTTCATGATGACCTCATGACAGAATCTATGTTCTTCCTCCACAAGACAAAAACCATGACGTCCATAACCCATTTCCCATCCAGTTTTAAAGGTGAGTTTCAGTTCACCCACCCCACTTGGACCTTACCCAGCCATTAATGTTTCCATCGATTGGAGTCAATCAGTGATTACTTGTTATGGTATACGTTATTTATAACCCATACTAGTTCGAGCGCTTATTAAGGAGTTGAAAAGTAATTGCTCTATGATCTTTACAAGCCTGGTTCCAAGACGTATGCATGCGCAGAACAAGTTCAAGTTTAGATATCACTTGTGAGTTCATGTTTGATATGTAAAGTTTTGAATTGCAAATTACAGTTACGCAGTAGTTTCGAGAAATTGTATCAATTGCAAATGATTCTGGCTTATTTAGAGTTCCCATGCAAATCATGCTATATTTGCTGTAACATAAAACAGGATGGATCGGTTTCCAAAATCATGACTGGATTTTGGTTAATAGGCGAGCAACAGTACAGGTACTATAAATGTTGAAGCATAGCGTTGGTGTTATACTATGCAAGCATTCCATTCCAACCCAATAACTCTGTTCATTTGGCTCAAGACTTCCTACTGGACTTGATGAAAACCCACCATAAATTCTGGGGGAAAAGCTGGTGCCTATTCCTTACAGGGGAATCATATCTTCCTAGGGAGTAGCACTTGCAAAACTCTTCGAAGAAACACGCACACTTTACTCTCCATATACTCAAAAACTCTGGACCAACACGCAAACCCTACGTCTACGTGCACTCTTCAAGTTATTCTCGTCAACTAATTGCACCAGCAAAGGTTCTGTCTTCCCATATCATTATTTCTTTTTTTCAATCAACCCCACTCCTCAGCCTCTGTGGGACCATAAAGTCAAGGAATGGAGGGGTTCGTGATCCAAAGGCTAGAATTTGATAGCTAGGCAAATGTTAATGTAGTTGGAAATGCAGGCCTCTTTCATCACAGTCCACAGACGAACGAAGGGGTTTTTGGATTTTGAGAATTTAAGGCCAGACATGACCTTGCGTGATTCTTCCCTCAGATATAACAAATGCATTTCTATACAACCCAACCACCATGATTGTATGGGATGGTCGCACCATCGCTTAATTTTTACTCATTACCCTTTTCTTGGCTTTAAATAAACCAAACTTTCTGTCCTTGTCTGTCCTGTGTCCCCTCCTCTGTTTCTACATCTCTCTGTCTCTGTGTTACTCAGAAGAGTGTGCCATGTATCATCACCACTTGCACCTATAAGTACAAGTGAATCACCTTCAACATAGCATATCCTCCTCATCCTCCTCAAGTCCTGCTTCGATGGGTGAGTAGTTCCTCGTTGGAGAAGCAGGGCACGTGCAAATCTCCAATGTCAATGAACTCATTGCACGTGCTCTCCCTCTCCAACATGGGCTCCTCATCTTGTTTTCTCCCTCCAGTAGCAATGATCTCCTCAACTGGTGCAGCTTCTTCTTGCAGGTACGCAAAGACTCTCCTCCCCCAAGCCCGTGCGCTTCAACTCATGTTTTTTGGATTACTGAAACTCACCTTCCAACCCAATTCACTTGCAGATAATACTGTCGTATGTTAAATACTTCTACGGTCTGCAACATATATGTTCATTACACTTCACCATTTGCCTTCAGATTTTCTTAGTAAAAAATTCTACTAAAAATCTACCTTTTTTGTCCTGCTCCATGTTAAGAAGTGCTGTGATATTCTTGCACCGGTTGGCTTCCTGAAACTTTGGATCACACCCTCCATTCCAAGCCTACGGGCAAAGACTTGCCACTTTACGTAAGACAGCGGATGAGTGTGTACAGATGACAATGTATAAATAATCTAATGTTGGAAGGAACAAGATGGCACATGCACTCGCCCTACTTAGCCAAGCATCCCAAAAGACATATACGAAGTGAAACACAATTGAGAAAAGCTACTTCTACGTCAGAGAGCTGGAACTTGGAACCAATCTAAAGCTTTTACAAAAGCAATACTAACAATCTTAAATTAACTATGGAATGATCTAAGCTTAGGAAACATGACAGTCATAATTTGACTGTTTACTAAGCATGGGAATTGAGATTCGGAAATGTTTAATAACAGGCAGTGAGTTAACAGTGTTTGCCTCTTCACCTCTTTCACTAGCTCCTCTCCGCCATCTACTTAATGAGACTCTTCGCCGTCTTCATTTCAGGATTCTCAGAGCTAGCGTCTTCTTTTAAACTGAGCTAACATAACATTAATTGATCGCGTACATTATAATCGTTCCTAAATTTCTGACTGCTGATTTCATCGGAATCCCATAGCACAAGTACTAAATAATTTAAAATTCCATCAGAAGCTCGTAATCAATTAATCGCCTTTAAAGAAAACTAAAAAGAGAAATAACGGAAAGAAAAGTTGGTCAGCTCTTTCATAGGGTAACTATTTAGATGATGAATGAACTAGTCTCTGCCTTACCAAGTAATTTGGAGAGGAGCAGCTATTTCTGTTTCAACACGTTAATGAAATTAGGGATTTTTAAATTTGGAAAAATTAGGTTTAAATGTTTAGTTAATTTAGGCTTTACTAAAAACCCTAATTTCAGATAGACCTTATGCCATGCCAGATTAATTGTCTACATGGCACTGAGGTCCAAAAGAAAAAATAAAAAATTGCATATGGGAAAATCTTAATAGAGGGTTAATTTTTTATGACTAAAATACATTTATCTTATTTGTTTTATCCTTTGGTATGTTATGCCTCCTCTATTTTAAAAATAGACTTATTACTCCCTTTGATCATTAGTTAAAAAAACTTAGAATTCAAAAAGACTTTTTTGCCTCTGTATTATTATGACATCACTATAACTGTACATGTTGTATTTTTAATTTTGTTTCATAAGTAAATTTTCTTTTTTAATTTTTCTATAAATTAATAGTCATGAAGTGCAATTATGAAGACAATGATATTTTTAGTAAATTTTCCTTTTTTATTTGTTAACAGTTAAAATGTAATTCATGCTTAAAATAATTTTTATTTTTGAAATAGAAGGTATAATTAAATAAAGCAAAAATATAGGGGTTTAATATATTTTAGTCCACAAAAGGCTAAAAGGGTATTTTTGTCCCAAAAAATGTAACATGTGCAGTTGTGGTGATGTCATCACAGGGGTAGAAATTTTTGTTTAATTTTAAACTTCTTTAATTGGTGGTCAAAGGAGGTAATGAATTCATTTTTAAAATAGAGGGAGACATATCGCACCAAAAGATAAAACATAGGTGGTTAAATATATTTTAGCCATTTTTTATTAACTTAAGGGCCTATTTAAAAGTTTATGAAACGTTTGAATTTATTTAATGTTCAGAAGATTTTTGATCCAGCTTCAATTTTAATGAAAATCTCTAGGTTTTTTTGACTGTTTTTCCTTTTTATACCTATAAAAGTTTTCTTATTGATATAACTATTTAGCTTATTATTATTATTAAGCAATCATAACTTTGGAGATAATTTCTTTAATATCTTAGAATAACACTTACTTTAGGTTTTCTAAAAATTTATGATATTATCTAACTTACTAGTGGTGATCAAACTCCAGAATCTCATCACTCTTATTTTTTCTTTTTGTAAATGTGACGATTCTTATCATTCTTTATGTTTTCATGTTTAATTTTTTTTAATCAAACTTGTTTCTATAAAATGATTTTAGGCCTTATTCATATTAATATCAAATCTCATTAGTCATATTAACGAGTGTCATATCAAAATTTAGTATTGAAGTCATCTTCTGTATTTAGGTTTGTTTTTCAAATTGTTATATTTTCAATACTCTTACATTTTTTAAAACTCTTATACTTTTTGCATACATTTAATTTCTTTATTTGTTCTTGACATTTTAAAAATTCGTTGAGAACAAATTGTTCTTAAATATCTAGTTTCCTATTTTTTTTTCATTTTTTTCAAGTTATTCAAAAAAAGATAGAGAACAGAAAAGAGAAAAGAGAAAAGAGAAAACATGTACATGTATAAACATCATACTTACTTAGGGTTTATAAAGAGAAGCCCTAAAAAGTCTCATTTAAAGTATACATAAGGGGCTAACTATTGTGCCATCCTTTAAAATTAAGGAGAACAAGGTACGTTTACATCATATAATTTATTTTCGTGTTATTTTGCTTTTTATAGTTATTTTGATTCATTCTTGTCGAATTATTCTTCTTCTCTATTTAGTTTAATTGGGTTCCAACGAGCACATTTTTCTATTTTATTGGCCTTTAGTTATGTTTTTTTAAGTCTATCAAATTCACTTAATTCAATACTATTGACAAAGGGGGGGATTTAAACTAGCTTTCTTGATTTAAATTTTCTAGTTTGCAAAAAACTTTTAGTCAATATTTTAAGTTATAAATGAAGTGGATTTTGAGAAAAACACATGAGGAAATGATTTTGCTACTATTGCAAGTTTATTATGACTAAAAATTCATCCAAAGACAAGGAAGTAAGTGGGGAGAAAAGAGTGGGAATAGACCACGAGCTCATAATGAACATCTTATAAGACTAATATGAGTGACTTATTTGACAACTAAGTGAAGTTAAGGATACATTAAAGAAATATGAAGCAGACATAACTATACTACAATGTAATTCACCTATATCTACTTGGATGGATGATTTTGAGGTGTATATAGGAGATTGATAGTGATACTAAGTACTTTGGAGAGCTAAATTTAAACAGTAGTAGAAGAGAGAGAGGTAGAAGAGGAGGTAAAATGTGAAGACAAAGAGAGGGTAGATTTAGTATAGGCTATAATAGAGGGTACGAAGAATCATTTAACAATAATATGAACAATATTAAGATGATGATACCATCTTTGGTAGGAAAGATAAACTTGAATGCCTATTTGTAGTAAAGAATTAACAGAGCTTATTTTGATTGTTACAACTTTTTAAAAGGAAAAAAATTAGCTAGCAGCTGAAGAGTTTATGATTATGCCTTAGAGTGGGGGGATCAACAAATTCTCACTAGGAGAAAGAATTGAGAGCCACGTATTAAGATGTGGGAGGAGATGAAATTGGAGATAAAGAAATGTTTTGTGCCAATTTCCTATTATATGAATCTCTATCAATGGCGGCAAATGTTAACTTAAGGTTCCAAGAGTATGGAGGAGTTCCACAAGGATATGGGAGGTTACCAGAGTTAGAGTGAATATGAAGGAAGACCATAAAGCAACAATGATATCTATTAGTTAAATTAAGAAATTGCCAGTGTTGTAGAACTGCAATATTACATAGTGTTGGAGGATTCGAATTCACACGACTATGAAACTAGAAAGACATCTTAAGAAGAGGCCAATTAACTGTTTTGGTGTTTTTAGTACATGTTCTTCATCATAGAGAAAACTTTAGAGTTGAGACGAAGATAAAATTCCAAAGCTAAAATGAATAACCAAACTAAAAGTGCAAGCAACAGGTGGAGAAAAAGCTAAGATTGGTTCATTTTTAATAATTAGGAATCAATATATCAAGTGTTTCAAATGCCTAAGGAGAGAACATATAGCTTCATGATGTCCTAATAAGAGATTAATTATGATGAAAATGATGAAGAGCATGTGTTTAAGAGTGAAGAGAAGCAAATGAGAAAATGCCTAATTTAGAGGACGATAGTGCTAATGAGTTCATTAAGAGGTTTGAAGAGAGGAGGATACCAATCACTACGAGGACTTTAAG
>JANSVB020000192.1:2500879-2512687 GCA_025504935.2 Erythroxylum haughtii
TTTATTCCATCAATAAATCTATTTTCTTGCAGAAAATTGACACATTCTTTACAATTAAGTTGAAAACTAATTCCTTTCCCTCCTTTTTTTTTCCCTGAATAATCAATTCTAGTAGATGAAAGGCACAACTATACCTTAATCCAGTACCAATTCCAACAGAAAAGAAGGCACCCAAAATAGACCATGATTGCTGTTAACATTCAACATCAAGAATTGGTTGCTTATACAATGTAAAAGAGAACAAATTCAGTACAAACACATCCAAAGAAGACACTTACTGCACCATAATAACACCAAGGATTCAAACCCTTTTCGTCATTCTGTTTATACATAAGTACATACATATATTTATATATAATCTCTCTCTATGTATATAGCTAGTTGTTTTAAGACAATAAAATTCCACTACCGATACAAATCAATAAGTGATCAAATTGTATTAAATAAATTAACAACTTCCATAAGAATGAGAACCAACAAGAGCTTTATGATTCGCATTGAAATGGTAAAATAACATAATAGAGTACTACTATTACATATAAGTTCCAAGGCCAAGCTTTTGTCAGCCAAATGAATTCATAATTCACCAAAAGCCAACGTTCATGAATTCCAAGTGCAATTATTTTAACCCATAAGCAAAACAGCTTCTCCAGTCAAAAAGACTAAAACTTTGCAAGTGATATGATTTGACCAGTAATAACAAAGAAATCCTAAAACATTACAACAGGCTAAGTAAGATAGAGTATCGACTCAAAGAATCAAAGCCAAAGAATTAAGAATGCTATGTCACCACGTTAAGAAGATGAGAAATTTGCATAAGAGCAAAGTCTCAATTTGAACATATCCTTACACAATAACTCCACATATTTTCATATTACCAGACAACCCTCTCACAAACCTCTAATTAACATGCAATGAAGTTACAATTTCCTGTCAGTCTCTAATAACCAAGCTTATGTTCTTTGAAGTAGGTTTGGGCTTAGTATATATATCTGCTAAAATATAAATGCAAAAGGAATTAATCATAGACTCACTATTCCACCCTTCAAGTTTTCCAGCTACGTTCTTTGAAACAACTTTCAAGGAGTAAATTTCCATTCTGAAAAGAAAAAGGCTAATCTAGTGAGGTGTAGTATAATGGACCAAGAAGCAAACTAGGTTGTAAATGCATTATATACATACACATCTTCTGAAATTTCAGGGCAATAAACATTTGTAGCATCAAAAATGTTGAGAGCATCCCACACCTGAATAATTTAAAAATGAAGCAAAAGTAGAGAAGAGAAACCAAAAAGCCAAAAAGATGGAAAAACTTGTTTGTAGGACAGGGCTCGATGTGGAGAGATGATAGAATAAAGTCTTGTCTTGAGAGCTTTGCCTTTGAGAAGACCAACACCACCATAGTAATTGTCAATGTCCTCACATGGGTGTGAAATTGTAGATGTGCAGGAGCCACTACGCAACCACTGATAAGGAATAACAAGTAAACAGTAACAATTCTCTAAGAGAAGCTTCAATGTCTAAAGGACATAAGTTTCCAAGAGAAGCATCAATGGCAGTAGCTACTATACTCAAACCTTGCATTTTTAGCTTTCTCTCTTAGTTTGTTTAACTCAAAATCGAAACCCAGATTCCATTCTCTGTTTCTCTAATGAAAGATCTGGAGCTTTTTAAGGACGAATAGGTAAAAATTGAGTAACCCGTAGTTTTGTACAGTGACAGACCGATTGGACTGGTTCGACAAAAATCAACCAGTTCGCTAATAAACCGGTCGATTTATATACATAAAGATTATTAGGTAAAACCGAACCGAATCACTGGTCGATTTACACTTTTTTTCACTAGAACGGCTAGTCCGATTCGATTTTTAAAACCTTGATTAAATATACTAAGAACCTTTACACTTTGATATTTCTTTATTTTAGTTTTCTTATTTTAAAAAATATCACTTATATTTTATGAAATTGTATAGCACATAGTATAAAAAGTTAAACTACTTAGTTTTGCATTATTAGACTGAGTAAATGGTAATAAAATCTTCAAACTTTTAATATTTTACAAAAATAACTTACCGATAACTCTCCAGTCAACAATGCTAACATGATAATCTATTGGACACATGATTGCCACACATCCTATTAATACAACATCAGATTAAATATCAAAAATAAAAATCTAAAAATAAAAATAAAATTGAAAACTGAGAAAAAAGAGGGAACAATCATGAAAATAAAAGGATTAAGATTATTGTTGGTAATGATGCCATAAACATGCAAAAATATTATGTTCTTAAAATAAAGGATAGTGACTAATAATTTAAGATTAGGATTAGTGAAAGCTGTCCTTTTTTTAAAAAAAATTGAAAGATGATCTTGCCTCAAATATGTATCATCATAAGCTTTAGTATAAAAGCTTTGAAGAATGCTAGCTTTTTATATTATTCCTTAATTATCTAATTATAAAAAAATCATTACCTCTCTTTTGTGTTCTAAAGTCTTTATTTTATTATTGGTTTTCCTAATAATCAATCTAACTTCCAAACCAATTGATTTCTCCAACAAATGAAGGTGTTGAGAACCCTAAGACATTTAGGTATTTCTTAGAGAATGCCTCCAAACCTTATTTAGATTCCAACAAAACCCATAACTTTGTGCTTCTTTTTCTTATCATCACTTCGTTAGAAATGCATTGAGTTTATTTTTTTCTTGCTTTTCATTATTTGTATTAGTACATTGATGACCCGAACTGATCAGGGCTCTAAGTTATTAAGGTAGCTCCTAGGAAAGGCGAGAAGATTGGTGGAGCTGCAGAAAAAGTTGGAGATACTAATGACAAAGTATGAGAGTACTAGCACCATTGATCTAAGTAATAAAGATTGGTAGAAATGGAAGTTTTTGGGAGAGTAAGACATTTAAATGTTTTTGGTAGAGTGTCAATATTAAAGCCTCATCACCAATAACCTTCATTTTCATGTTCTCATGTGTGCTCCTCCCTTTTTTTCTTAATATTTCCTTTTTTGTTTTTAGTTTTTATAATTTTAATATTTAATTTTATATTTTATTCATAGGTCATATAACAGCCATGTATCAAACCACATTACCATTATTAATTGTGAAGCTAATTATGAGTTTTTTCGTAATTAAATTAAGATTAAGATTTTTTATGATTTATCTTATTTTTTAACTATTATATAACCACCCCCATTATGTTCTGCTTTTTTTTGTCTTTTTTTCTCTCAAAATGACACAGTATTAAAATTCTTAAGTTATACTTTGATCATTATTTTAAAACTATAAATAGACAAAAAAAACTAACATAATATGATGAAAGGGCATATATGATAGCTAAACAACATATTAGGAAGTTTAATAATTTTTAAAAATATAATAATTGAAATTAGAAAAAGGTCAAACCATAAGATCCAATGTAATTAACCTAACTTTTAAATATTCTAGTTGAAAGTCATATCTGGACCGAAATTAGGTGTTGATCCTCCAATGATACAATTGATGGCAAAGGTCAGTAGTAATTCCCTTTTAGTTCTTACAAACTTTTGCATTTCTTTCATTTCATACAATAAAAGTAATGTTGCTAAAGTTTATTTTGAATAAGGGTACATCCTTTTTATAGATAAACGTGATCTTATTAGTCCAATCCATTATGTTTTACCATTGTACCACATTGCACTATGAGTTATAAATAAGAAGGATGTTCTAGATTAATGATAAGAACTAATAATTAAAGAATATGTAGTTCTGTGATTTTGCTTCTAAAGTGTAAAGCATAAATTCCACTCCTGCTAAAGCAATAAAGGGAATTTTATCCCTTGTCCATAACTTTTTTGAAGACAAGATAGAATAAAGCAAGTTTTAAAGATAATATTAGATAATTAAACCAAGTTTTTCAATAGATTGTCTATTGGTTACCTATATAAATCTTTAAACATGAATTATTTTTTGTATTTAAGGGACTTATGCATTAGTTAGATTATGAGGTCTTCTCAGGAGGAGTTCAATAGATAGGGAGGTTATCGTTGATGATGGAAAATGCTCTAGACCACTCAAGAGACTACTTTTATGCATTATAGTAAATCATACATGTCTCTTTAGTACGACTTGGTAAACCTTTAAGGATAAATAAGATATTTGAGTTCCTATGAAGAGGTCCCAATAAATGTCAATTATCATACCAAAATCATATCCCTCTTTCATTTCTAATGATAACCTTCAATTTACTCCTAATCTTTTCTTGTAACTTTAGAATTTGCTTAAGGGTCCAAAAAGTTTGAGCATTACACTTGACAATCTAAATAATTTTTCCTTGCAAGAATTGAGAGTGTATCCATTGCACCTATTATGATTCACGATCTAAGAAAATTTTCAAAATTCGATTAGTTATTAACATCTCGTTCATCCTCTTTATTAAGAGAACCATAATCCTCCTTTTTCTTTTTATAAGAACATTTCACTCCATTTTTTCTTGGCCTTTGTAACATCTCTTTTATCTCTTATCCAGAAGTAGTTTTTGAGTAGCCATTCTATCAATTTATCTATGTTTGATTAGAGAAAGAGGTGGGAACTTTAAAGGATATGTAAGATGCTTGATATTAAGAAGATCAATTATTGCATCCCCTTAAAGGGCATGCTTCTATTGTTCTTTTTGTCAATTCTTTATTGCGCTAGATAAAAAAAGAAGAAGAAGTAAACAACTAATGAAGGATAGTCTGACAATAGTGATAATAATCCCAAGTTAATTTAAAAGTAGCTATTTGAGCTTAAAGCCTATAAGTTGTTTAAGTTGTATAGACTTTAATGTGTTTCTTGTTGATACATAAAGATTTTGTCAAGATTAATTGCTTGCCCGAGTAAGTTGTTAAATTCTTGCAAGGCATTTAAGATACTCTTAATATATTTGATATTATCTTTGTTTTTAAGAGTAAAATACCATCCATAAATACAAGGTTGAACAACTTAAATTGGTTAAATTTATAGTCATATTTGAATATGTTATTATTGTCTATATTAGTGGTAATCATGCATGTAAGAACTTCAATGTAACAGGTGCAAAGATAAGGGTAAAGTGGGTCTTCTTGTCACAACCCTTTAGCTCCTTTAAAAATTTGGATTGCCTTACCATTAATCAAGACGCTCTAAGGCATTGCAGTAACAAATTGTTACAACCATTTGATGCAGAGGGTAGGAAATCCAAAAGCTTCTAGGGTACTTATAAGAAAGTCCCAATCAATTGAGTGAAAAGAATTATGAAAATTGATCTTTGAGATGTAACTTTTGATGTTAGTTAACCTATGGTAGTTTTTGAAAATTTCCTAACCCAATAATATATTGTATCATATGCAATAACCTTAAATGAATGCTCTTTAATAGAGATTAATTTTTATCTTTAGCACCACTAGTTTATTAGCTTGAATTTTAGAAATGATCTTATAAATAGCATTGTTATAAGATATAAGCTTGAAATATTTGAGGATAGTCATATTTAGCGCTTTAGGGATCAAAATTATAAACGTCTTATTGATTTCATGAAGCATTTTCCCTTTAGAGAAAAATTATAAAATATTTATGTGATTATTTCTCTTAAAAATGTTAGCTTTTTTGAAAGAATTAATCATTTAGGCCATTAAAGCCTAATGTTTTATTGGCATCTAGATTCGATAGAGCTTCCTCAATGTCTAATCCAAAGAAAGGGTTGGTTGGATAGTCTAAGTGCTCCTAATAGATAAGATGAGTGATAAAACAATTGAGTTTCAAGTTAGGGATTGAAGTTTTACAAATGAAGATAGTCCTTAAAATATGGGAGATTTAGTATATTTCATTAATATTTTTACTGATAAGCTTAGTATTATGGAAGAACTTTGTGCTATTGTCCTCATGAGATAAAAAATTCTAAATTTTTGTTTCATAAGTGAATTCTAGGCATGAAGAGTTCCAATATAAATTTTCAAAGCCTACTCTTCTAATAATTTGAGTTGGTCATCCTCTAGTCTATTTATAAGCTTACCCTGAGCAATATTTAGAATTATTCTAGTTCTAAAAATTGGTTTATCGATATTGCTCAATAAAGATCAATTTAATCGTTTAAGGTTCTCTTTTATAGCTTCCAACTTCATCATGCACTTGAAAGACTAAAAAATTTACCTTTATTTATTTAATCCTCAAGTCATCATTTGTTTATACTTATGAGCCTCAGTAAATACTTGTCAGGTATAAATAGTGATTTCCAAATCTAAACAGCTTAAGGTAAACTTAAATAAGGGATTGATCAAAATAAGGGGTTTACTTAAAATGCCTAAGAATAAAAGAAATCCTTCAATCATATTTTTAATGGTTAACCATTGCTTTATTAGTTTTTCTTCTAAGGAAAACTTTACCTGTTTGTTACTTTTTCATATAAACTAGTGACTCTCATAATCAGAAAGACTTGCATGTGATATACAGTAGCAAAGGTCTACATAATTAATCTTCTGGCTAATCAAAATCCCTTCAAATTTATGAGAGAAAATTGGGTTGTTGAAATTACTCAAGATTAGTTCTGGGATGGAAGCATTAGAGCTAGGATTTGACATGTCGACCCATCTTTTACCCTTGTTAGATTTGGTTGTATAATGCTCATTCTTCTTTTGAATCTGTTGCTTCAAATGTTCTTAGAGTTATCTCATTATCTCATCCTTCTCTGCTCCATTTAAACTTGCTCTTTCTTTAAGAGGTAAAGGTAATACATCCAAAGGTGATAATGTTGGACTCCGCTTCCGGAGCCCATCATTCGGAGTCATAAGACGTGTGCTTGTGCTTGTTACTATGTATGGTTATTCCAATTAACCCTCATTAGTCATCCTCGGTTCATCTTCATATAATTTGTAAACCTACATTTCTAGTTTACTTCACATTAAAAATCATCTCAATTGGAACCCTATAGATCCAGATGTATTCAAATGCCGAAGGATGTTCAGTAAAATAACACCAGTTCATACCATTATAACAGATTCCCTCACTTTCCTTCAATCAAAATCCCCTTTTTTTAATCAATTCGGAATGCTGCCAAATTTTTTATTTCTGTGGAGAGATAGCACAATGTGTGAGGAATCTATTGCTCAAGGATCACTTCGTTTAGAGGTCGGATAACAAAGATTTGAGCCGAAGGAATCAAACAAGGTTCCATCCCCAATCATATTGAACCTAGTTAGGGACAATTAGCATAACTTTCTCTATGGATATCAGATTAAGGTGTTCTTTAGACTGTTTAAAATAAGACTTCAAGATATACAACTTTTATGAAGACCTTGAAGACAAATTCTATCATCTGTAGGGTCAAAAATGAGACTAGACCATAGGATCAGATGAAACCAGACGAAGGATTAGATGAATTGGAAAAATTGTCAAAACTTTCCTTAGAGATGACTAATTAAGGTGTTCTTTGGATGGTCCGAAAGATAACTTCAAGATCTACAACTTTTATGAAGATATTGAAGACAAATTATATCATTTGAAGGGTCAAGAGAGGACCAGATGATAGGGTCAGATGAAACCAGATGAGGGGTCAGATGAATTGGGACAATTATCATAACTTTCTCTACAATTATCAGATTAAGGTTCTATTGATATGGTTCGAAAGAAAATTTCAAGATCTACAACTTTTATGAGAACCTAGAAGACAAATTCAATTATCTATAGGGTCAAAAATGGGACCATACGAAAGGATTAGATGAACTTAGACGAAGGGACAGACAAATTGGAAAAATGATCATAACTTTCGACTCCAATGTCCAAAAAAGTCATACTATATATCGTTGGAAAGCTAGAAAGATAAGCTACAACTTTTTGGAAGAAAACTTTATCTAATTAAGCCTAGATCAATATAATTTTTCTCTTGAAATCAGAACATGAATTTTACCCCTATGAAAGACTTGAAAGTTGCACTGTGCAAACTTGGAATGTCTTGAGCATAATCATTCAATTACCCAAATTGACTTTATTAATCTCTCAAATCTCAACTCATTTGACTCATCAGCTTTAACTACATCTGATCAGTCATAATTCCTACTTTTCTTTTCCATAACATCTCACTTATGTATATATATATATATATATATCAACAATTCATGTTCAAAATCATCAACTCAAGTTGATAACTTCTTCATGTATACCTAATTTCAACTCACATCATCCATACACTAACCACATTTCATTAGCATCAAAAGAATAAAGTTTTACAAATCTTTGATGGCATTTCAAGTCATAATACATCTTCATCTCAAAATCTCAAATTACAAAAAAGATTCTTGAAATGTGACTAAAACATTGTACTTTCCCAAAACCAACTTAAAATACAAAATAACCAAATTTGGAGAAATTTCCTTAGGCTCTTGATCACTTGATCTCTTGGCTATCGCTTGAAGATAGGATAAAAAGGGGGTGAGCTTGAAAGCTCATGAGTAACAGTTTATAACGGAAAACTAAGCAAAATCTTTGAAAATATTTTACTCGTCACAGAAAATTTTCATTGAGTTCACAAAATGCATGTTTCTCAATTTCTCATTGTATAGTCAAATTCACAAACTATAAAACATGAATACATCAAACTTGTTCACATATTATAGGCATATAAGCACATCAGAATGGTTTGGGTAAATCCATAAACATGACAAATTATACATTTTCACATAATTCCTGAGTAGTCGTAAACTTGGCGTACTAACGCAATCCCATAGGCCACAGTAGTTTTGCGTAGACGTAAACTTGAGGGAGTCAATGAAGGAGCTTCGTGCCATTAGCGGGTAGGCGGGAGAAGCCTTTAACTTGGTCAACGTGCACTTGACATTCTTGAATGGATTACACCAAACCCACATAACATGTAATTCATGAATGGAAAATCGTTTGCCCAAATGACACATTCTTGGAAACTTGTTTTTTTTTCATAAACATGATTTCATAAACATGTTATCTTTTCAAAAATCACTTTCAAAGTCTTTTCATAAATCATCACACAATTCATATAACAACATATTACAATTTCTCAAATCATTCAAAATCAATAAATGCAACACTTATGATGTAATTGAAATCATTAAACTTCTTTGATGCTAACAAAACATTAGTGGCTTATTTACTCTATTATAAACATGTACCCACACTGATTTCCTTGCTTAAAGACTTGCTCAAAATGCCTCTTCTCTTACTCCTCTTGCCTTTTTTGACTTCCTTCATTAATGGAAAAACCTCATTCAATAGGAATCCAATTGAAAACCCCACAAAGCACAATCACTAAAATTGATTCTAGAATACTTAAACCCATGTATTTTCTAAACTCCATGAACCAAAATCCTCCCAAAAATCCAAAGGATTAACAATGATCTTATCTCAAATCTTCACCAAATGAAATGATCATTGGATCAAATGGAAGCTCTTCTCTTCGTCTTGCTTTTCCCTTCTTGAACAACCTCAAAATGTCTCTTGAAGGATAAGAGAATCAAAACCCGAGCTTGTTTTCTCTTCTTTCTCTCCTTCTCTTCATATTTCTCTCTCTTCTTCATGACACTCTCTCTTTTTCTCTTCAATTCACATTTTTCCCCTTTTTAAAAAACAAGACTATATTTCTTTCTTCCATTTGTACCCTTAATGAGCCCAAAAAGTCCAATTTACCATTCCTTATAGGCTTATGTTCTTTTAACCTTAAATGTCTTGCCAAAAACACCCCTTGAACATTCTTAACCTTAACACTTTAATTCCATTAACCTATATCATATAACCTTTATAGCATTAACATAATAATTACCTCCACAAAATTCCATAAAGACCTCATAATTAATTTAAATTATACTTATTCATCAAGAAAAAATTTGGGGGCCAACATTTCTCCCCCTCTTAAAAGAATTTCGTCCTTGAAATTCTTACCTGACTAATCTAGGGCAGGGATATGTCTCCTCCTCTTATGCTCCTCCGTTTTCCATTTAACTTCATCACTGAAATAATTTCTTGCAAATCACCCTAGTTAACGGATTCAATAAATCCTTCCATGACTTATTCAGATATCTCACTATCTTATCTGTTTCCTCAATATATTTGAGATTACTGACAATTTTCCACTTCCTATGTCATTAACAACAATATCATATCATATCAATATTTCTTAACATACTCAAATAAATCACATTATGAATCTAAGACATCTTTCATTAGTAGCACTTCTTATAGTTATGTCGTAAAGACAATTTATGCCAGGCTTAGCTAATCCTTTTTCCTAACCTGAGCACACCTTGGCACGGTGATACTCTCAGAGATAATTTATCTTTCACTTAATAATTCACATTAGTGTGGTGTTAATACACTTAAATCTTATGTGTATCTTACTGTATTCTATGCCTTTAGTGTTGATCCACCTAATTCATTCATCTTTCTTGAATCACTTAATTTCTAATACAAATTAATTTCACTTATCAATAACATCTCCAATTCTGACCTCCAACCATTTTTAGGCCTTAATCATCACAATTCAAAAGCGAACGACTCTTTCTATCATCTAACTCCTTATACAGTATTATAATTGAATCACTATGATAATGATTGTGATGCTTGAAGTCAAATAGAATTATACATTGATCTCGTATTCCTATGAACTCCAAACTATAAGCCTTAAGCATATCTCTGACAGTTAAGATTGTCAGCAATTCAAATATTCAGTCACTTGATTCTACATTCTTAGTCACTAAATGATGTTCTGACGTATTCCTACTAGGATGTTTAACTTATGTTAGCATTTGTACTTTTCTAACAATCTCTTTGCTCTAACACCTTTATCGATTACGCATACTTCTTATTTCAATCACAATGTATAATTTTCCTATTCGAATTCAAAATTTGTATACACTTTCGATTTCTTAGTAAGATTCACAATTTCTGAGTTCTCAATTTGGGCTTGGTTAATCCTTTCGGGTGAAACTGATCTTCAATTCCATAGCAATTAGTACTTTGATTTCCCAAAATTCAACTCCATATTCTATGCTTCTTTTTATGCTAGATCTGATAATCTCGACATCTGGATTTTTACTTCACTACTATTGGGATTTATGCTTAATGCATTAGATACAACACTAGTTTTATTGGGAAATACTCTTTTGGACAATCATAGTCTTTCAGTAATTCTATCCACTGTCTCAGTCTCGTATTCAATTTTTTCAACTCAATAATTACCTCAAACTTTAATGATCTATACATGTATATCTACATAGCAGCTCTAAATCATGTATAGCAGCTCAAACTTTACTGTCTACTATAGCAGCTCAAACTTTACTGTCTCCAAACTTTTAAAGCAATTACTACTATAGCAGCTCTAAATCATGTATCGAATAGTCAACTCATAGGACTTTAGTTGTCTCCATACATATGAAATCATTTTATTATGCTGCATTGGATTTTATCCCAAATCTCTTATAAAACATCATTGTATACTATAAAATCTCCAAATCCATACGATATAATTATTATTAGTATAATTCCTCAAAAATCTCTTTACTTTCATTACTCATACGATTTACAAATTTTTCTTCAAGTTTTCAACTATTCTTAACTTTTCAAATACATTTAATATATTATCAAATTTTGCTCAGATCACTTTAATTTTCAATACTATAGTACTGTTGGTGTAACATCCGATTACCGGTGGAGAGGTTAGAATAGTAATTCTGAGTGACCAATGGGCGTTTAGAAATGCCTTTACTTGTTCATGCATAATCTAGCATCCGCATACATGTGAATAGTAAATTTTGCACATGAAAATGACTGTACATGCATTCAT
>JANSVB020000192.1:2571132-2588835 GCA_025504935.2 Erythroxylum haughtii
ATGACTGATCAGATGTAGTTGAAGGTGATGAGACAAATGAGTTGAGATTTGAGAGTTTAATGAAGTCAATTTGGTAGCTGAATGGTTAATCTCAGGACATTCCAAGTTTGCGAAATGCAAAATTTCAAGTCTTCCATAAGAGAAAAATTCGTGTTATGAGTTCAGGGGAAAATTTGGATTAATCTAGGTTGAATCAGACAAAGTTGCCTCTAAAAAGTTATAGCTTAGCTTTCTAGCTTTCTAACGTATATAGTATGAAATTTTTAGATATCGGAGTCAAAAGTTATGGTCCTTAAAAGTGGAGATGCTTAGGAGTATAGAACATATCGTCTGTTGATGACGTATCGTCTGGTGATCACGTGTCATCTGGTGAGGATGGATCGTCTAGTGAGGATGCTTTGTCTGGTGAGGACGGATCGTCTAGTGAGGATGCTTCGTCTGGTGAGGACGCTTCTTCTGGTGAGGGCGTATCATCTGGTGAGGACGCTTCGTCTAGTGAGGACATATCATTTAGTGAGGACATATCATCTAGTGACATCATATCGTCTGGTACACTATTCATCTGATCCTATCGTCTGGTCATACTTTTGACCTTGCAGATGATAGAATTTGTCTTCGAGGTCTTCATGAAGGTTGTAGATCTTGAAGTACTCTTTCAAACTAATCAAAGAACACCTTAATCTGATATCTTTAGGAAAAGTTATGACAATTTTTCCAATTTGTTTGACCTTTCATCTGGTTTCATTTGACCCTATCGTTTGGTCCAATTTTAACCCCTTTATACGACAAAATCTCACTTCAATGTCTTCATGAAAGGTGTAGATATTAAAGTCCTCTTTCAAACCCTTCAAGAATGACCTTGATCTGACATCTCTAAAACAAGTTATGCTATTGTCCCGAGCCAGGTTCATTATGATTGAGGACGGAACCTTCTTTGATTTCCTTCGGCCAATCTTTGTTATCCAACCTCCAAATGAAGTGATTCTTGAAGGAATAGATTCCAACACACATTGTGCTATCTCTCCACAAAAATTGGCAGCATTCCGAATTGATTAGAAAAAGGTTTTGATTAAAAGAAAGTAAAGGAATTTGTTGGAATAGTATGAACTGATGTTATTTTACTGAACATGCTTCAACTTTTTGAATATATTTGCATCTGTAGAATTCCAACTGAGATGATTTCTGATGTTGAGTAACTAGAGACGTAGGTTTACAAATTTTATGAGAGGTCGAATTCTAATTCAGCCTCTAAGATGTTTAATATCTAGATGGAAATTGAGCATAGAATATTTGCTTCAGTATAAAAATGATTCAGAAAATTGGGCCCGACACTTACGGTATCATAGAATGAAGATGAACCAAGGATGACTAATAAGGGTTAATTGGAATAACCATACATGTTAACAAGCATAAGCACTCGTTTTATGACTCCAAAAATTAGGTTCCGGAATCGGTGCCCAACAGTTGTGGTATCAGAGCAAGAGTTGGATTCTGGAATCGATGCCTAGCAATACTAAAGAAGAAGACATTAAACCTAGAAAAGCCTAAGTTTAGGTTGTAGGAGAACCTAAGCCAAACCCTAAAATGCACTACTCTCCTCTGCTCAGGACATAAGACTCTCATGTTATTTCTCCTCCTTTAGAAGTCCTCAAGGAAGGTGTTGCTAAGTGGGAGTCGACTATAATAGGATACTTCTTTGATAAAAGAGTACCATATCCCATCATGAAGGCTTGAGCTCTCTTAAACTAAAAAAATCTTTGGCATTAATGAAGTACTTATCAATGAAGAGGACGTATTCTTCTTCAGATTTTCTAACACGAGTAATGTCTAAGAAGTCCTTGAGGTTGGCCTATGGCATGTAATGAATAAGCCATTGCTATTACATATCTAAAAACCTGGTGTAACAATAAAAGATGTCAAAAACACAGGTATACTAGTATGGATATGTATGTATAATGTCCTATTTGAATATTGGACCACTAAAGGACTCGACTACATTGTAAGCTATATTGGTAAACCCTAATTTATGGATCAAGCTACTACTAAAATTAGGATAATCAATTATGCCATAATATGTGTCTTGGTTAATGCTTTAGCAAATCTCCTAAGAGAAATTCCAATTATGAGGCTTAACGATGATAAGCAACTTGTAGAAGATGTTGTAAGGATTATATATGCTTAGAAACATATGACTAGTCCTAAGAAAATATAGAAACCTACTAGCAGGTTTTTCAAAATTGGTAGGTATCAGGAACTAGTTGGTGCAAAAGAATTCAACTCTGAAATTGAGGTAGTAGAGGAAGATAACCAAATAAAAAAAAATTGTACAGGATGAGGTAGTTGAGGTTAGTAATGAGGATAAGAATAATCTTTGAATAATCTAGAGAATACTAACAAAGATCACCTAAAGCAAACATTACAAAAAAAAAAGCATGGAGCTTGAAAGTGTTAGTGAGGCAACATCTTCTACAGCAAGTAATAATACTTTTGGAAGAAGAAAGTATAATAGGAGGAAAGGTAACTCTCCCTTACTTCCTGGTATGTTCATTTTTGCTTGAAATATAAGGGCTCTAAATTCCCCTTTTAAACAACCAATGATGACAGACCACATTTACGAGAATAAGCCTCTACATTTTGGTATATTTGAATCTAGAGTCAAAAAATAAATTGCAATATCATGGATTTATTTACTCAAAGTTGGAGGATGATAGATAATTATAGGTATCATTTGAATGGGAGAATTCTTGTTATGTAACTATTGTTGACAAACTAAGTTGATCCTTATGATGATCATGCTCAAACAAGAACAAATGGTTGTTGAGGTTTCCGTAATCTATGGACAAAATCATAACTTCTTGAGGAAATATCTATGGAACAAACTAAGGGAACAGGCTACCAACATTCAAGACATATGGTTATTCCTAGGGATTTTATTGTTATACTAAATTCTAATGAGGTTAAGGGCATGCACTTTTCAAGAAATATTTGCTTTAACTTCAGATCGTGTGCTATAGATATAGAGATTAATGATTTGCCTAGAGGAGGTAACTTCTTCACCTGGAGTTACAAACAAGAGGGACCTTGATTTTTATAGAAAAAATTAGGTACAAGTACGGCCAATCTTGTATTGTCTAAAAAATTCCTTAATCCTTATCTATCTTTCCTAAATATTTATGTTTTGATCACTCGTCTATTGAAGTTCTACTTTCTTATGGTGGTGTGATAAGAAAGTATCCTTTCATGTTCAATAACCTTTTGTGTGAGATCGTTGGATTTAAGGAGATTATGACTAGGGGCTATGGTCATATATGTGGAAGATCTAAACAATTCAGGTATACCAAAATTGTCTAGGCTATAAAAAATAAGTTGAAATCCCTAAATAAGGAAGCCATTGGTAACACTCATAAGAGAATTGCATCTTCCTAAGAGGAGTTGATGAAAATATAGGTTCAATTATACTTATACCTAAGTAACCAGAGCTTACAAATTGTACAAAAATAAGCCCTTGCCACGTATTCCCTATATTTGAATATGAATTCTCCATCATGAAATAAAGATCAAGAAAAAGATGGGTGATTAAAGGAGAAAGAAACACCTTTTACATTTACAGGAGAGTGGCCTATAAAAAAATCCAAAAATAAATTTATGTCTATAACAAAAGGAAATGAGATTGTCAAGGGATAAGAAAAGATGCTCGAGGATGATTTTTCTTTCTTTTCTAGCTCCATCGGAAGCCTTCTAATATCATCTCATTTTTTAACATCTTAAAACATATAATTTAGGATCATTTATTCAATATTAAGATTGTAGAACTAGCAAGGCATGTTACCAAAATAGAGATTGAGAGAATGTTGAAGGAGATGAACCCCAACAGGCTCATGGATTTGATGGGATGAATGCTTTATTCTTCCAAAAAACTTGGAATATGATAGGCAATCAAGTAGTGGATGTTGTTTTGGAATTTTTCAATCAGAGGATGCTATTGATGAAACTTAACATAACCTTTGTCAACCTAAATCCTAAAGGAGAAAGAGAAAGTTAGCAAACTTGGAATGAATACAGTCCTATAGCCTTTGCAATCTAGTCTTTAAAAACATTTCTAAAATTCTAGTTAATAGAATCAAAAAGATATTGCTAGTATGCATAGGGTACTAATAAGTAGTATATATCCTAGGAGGATATAGTAGCGATAGTATAATATTCAAGCAAGAATTGTTGAGAAATTTTATTAGAAAAAGAAGCAACAGGAATTATGCCATCAAAATTGATTTTAGAAAGGCATATGATTTCAATCCTAAATTGCCTTAAGTTATATGATTTTCAAATAGTTGTTGTTGAGTGGGAGGAACAATGTATTATAACAACTTCCAATAATTTCCTAATTAATTGAGTGGGTACTAAGACAGTTAGGTGTTGATTGTTTCACATCTATATCTTCCAAAAGGAAAATTGATCTTTACAAGTATGTTTCTCGGATCCAAAAGAGAATACTTGGGTTCTCCCAATAACTAAAAAGTGTATCATGTCTGAATCAAGCTGATGTTCATAGTGGTGGAGGGACTGGATCAGAAAAAGAGTGATTCTAATTATAAGGTATCTAATGAAACTGTCAATAAAGATGAGATGTTTTTGGTCAGTTTGACTACTTAATCGTATTCTCATCATTTTAGCATACTAATTTTTATTCTATTTTTCCTTAATTTATTCTTCAGTGAAGTTCATGTAAAATAATCAGATGGCTTTCATACAATTTTCTTATTTTTCTTTATAATGTCATTCAAAATCATATAGACAATTCCTATTTAATATAATATTTGTGCAAGTATTATACGATTAAAAAGCGGTATAAATTGTTTGAAGCAAAGTGACCCTGTGTCACCCTATCTTTTTTCACTAGTAATGGAAGTATTAAACAAATTGTTAATTAGAGTTATTGACCGAGATGGTAATTTCAAATATTGCTCCAGATGCAGGAAGTATATCATTGTTTCGTTAAATTATGTAGATGATCTATTCCTATTTTCAAAAGTTGATAACCACTATGTTATGACCTGATAAGAGCATATTTTCCTATAAATCTAGAGTACATATCAATATGTAAAAAAGGGGACTATATCTCTCTGTTGGTGTCCAGAATGCTAACTAGTTTTTATACATAACAAACCTCAAGTCTCTCTAATTACCTCTCACTTATCTTGGTATTCCTATTTACTCCTCTAGGCTATCTTACATTGACTTCAAATCATTAATGGAGACAGTTGAAAATAGGATTAAGTCGGGGGTTACCAAACCATTATATATAGCTAGAAGACTAGAACTCATCTCAATTGTACTTAATACAATAACTTTGTGTTGGGCCTCTCATTTTACCCTACCTTCCATAGTCGTCAAAGAAATAGAGAAAATGCTTAAGAAGCTTTTGTCGGTAGTTAACAAAGAGGGGAAGGTATAAGCTAGGGTTAAGTGGACAGAAGTCTATCTCCCAAAGGAGTAAGGAGTTGTGTGTCTAATTCCTTTAAAAGTGACAAATCTCACTTTCTTATCTAAAAGACTATAGAGGTTGATCTTAGACAAATCTTCACTTTAGGCTAATTGGAATCATTTGCATCATATAAAAGAAAAAATTTTGTAGATATGAACTGTCTTAAAACTTCACCTTATACTATTGTAAGGGTGTATGGATCAAGATTATTCACATAATAGGTGATGGCTCTATCCTTCTTTTGATAAGACATTGGGTCATCTTATGGCCCTTTTGATTGCCTTCCAACTTTTAAACAGTTAAAAAAGCTACTTCTAGTTGAACATCATTGTTAAAAAAGCACTTCAAAGTAGAGAAGTGTTTACTAGATCAATTTCAAACTACAAGCTACTAGATGTCCTATTTGAACACCCCACTTACCTATAGAAGTCTAGATAAACCCCTATGGACATACACCAATAATAGTGAATTCTTAAACAAGACAGTTAGACTGCTGTGGTGGGAGTCCTAACCTAAGGTCAATTGGCACAACATGATTTGGTCCACTCATATTTAATCGAGGTCATCTATATACATTTGGCTAGAAGTGAAAGGAATCTCTATAGATCACATGTTCTTTCAATGTCCTTTTTCGTAGAGGGTGTTGAATGAAATATGGAAAAAATGTATAAATGACAACATCTAGGATGAATTCATATAGATTGTAAGACAACACAATCAACTACAGTACAAATAGAAGGAGAGAAAGTGAGTATTCAAAATAGGAGTCTCTTACCTTTCAATGGAGACTTGGGATAAAGGAAATGAAAGAGCGTTCAAGAACTATGAACAATTGAGTAGTTCCTTCATCTAACTCCTCCTTGATCATATTAGAATTCACCTTCAAATATATATACAAAACCCCCTTCAATAATCAAACAAAAGTTAACTGGAACACCAAGTGAGAAATGCTAAGGAGAAAACCGTTGCATTTTTTAGTAGTCCCTCAAGCATTTTTTAAAGACACAACATCATTTTTTGATCATCTCCTTTGTGTAACATATTTTACTTTCAATGTTAATGAGGTGTGATAGAAGCAATATGCTTCTTATTATCTTCTTTGTATTTATTTTAAAGATTTGGTTTATCCGGTATCAAACAAGAGCTACAGGCAAATAAAACTCCTTTAAGGAGTATCAATACTGTCATATCAATCATAAATGCATAAATGTGATATACTAAAAAATGAACAGTTCCTAATAGAATGGGTAACAAAGCAACTTTGTCGCCCACAATCATTAAATCACCACCCTCCCATTGTCAAATTATAGGTATGAAAAAAGTTTTGGCATCAAACAACTCAACTTTTATTAATATTAAAAATGAATTAAAAAAATCTTTTGTATTTTTAGAACCTATTTTATCTCCCATGCTCATTCGCTATTTATTTCCTGGTTAATAATAATAGGCGCAATGTAATACTCTATTTCAAAAAAAAAAGATAAAGTTTGAAATAACTATCGAGACTTTTTCATATAAATGATTTACTTGTTATTAATATAGTTTAGCCTCTATTATTCTTTAGATCCTTTGTTTCATTTTGAAAGTATCATAAATAAGGTCGATGTAGAGGAAATGACTGCATTTCCATACAATTTTCTAAATTAATATAAGATTCTTTTTTATTTCTAAAAAAATGGATAATGAAAATTTGAGAGTATTCAATTAAGAATCAATTGAACCTAACTTGCCAAAAAAAAAAAGAATCAATTGAAACTATGGCTTCATATTTTTATAGGCCTGGTTAAAACTATTCTCAGATTGGCCCGTAATTGGATTGAGGAAGCTAAAACCCTAATGTAAAACCACTGCGCTCAAAGCACAAACAGGGGGTATAAAATAAAACTTGGTAATGATTTTCTATTTTGCTTTTATTGTTTGTCAATTTGATTTGCTTCCACCTAATACCCTGTCATTCTTCGTTTCAATCTTAGTCGCATTGGGTATAGGTTGATTGTCAAAAATATTCATTTTCCTCTGCTAATTGAAGGTGTTGGATTATTGATTGGAAGCAACGGAAGCCTTCGGTTGCGGTTCGACCAGTGGGTGCTCTGCCAAGCAATGGCTCGCATTAGAAACGTACGTTTTCTTTTCTTCCTGTGCTTTCCTTTTGTAAGTGGTTCAGTTTTTCGCTGGTGTTACGCTCGTTGGTTTGAGTTTTAAATTTTTGTTTGGTTGCCGAGAAAACGGAACAGTTTCGAATGTTAGAGTTGTCTGTTTAGGGCTTAGGCGGAGGATTTCGAAAATTGAGTTGCGCTTTTTGATGTGCGTATACATGTCTCTTTTGGATAACAACATATTATTATCTGAACGAAGCAGAAGAAGAGGAAAACGTTTGTGAAGCCGGTAAAAGTAAAGAAACATGCCAACGTCGATCATATTACAGGTGATAAGGTCCCCAAGAGTTTTGTTTTTTCGAGAGGAAAGTTGCCAAGTCCTCTTAAACAGCTGCAGATGGACTTAAGGAAGTTGATGCTTCCCTATACAGCTTTGAAGCTTAAGGTGAATGCTTTCTCTATTTTTTCACTATGCTTCATTGTTTTCTTAAATCTTCTATTTTATTTGTGCATCATATTTTCTATATGTTGGATTTAGCAAAGAATTTTGTCAGTGATAGCGATTACTTGAATTGATTCTTCTGTTGAGTAGGAAGTTAGTAAGTGAAATTGAGTGTTGACTGCCAATTTGGCTGTGCCATAATTGCTGATTATGTAACTTGTTGGTTACTATTTGTGGGTTGATTTCAGGAGAAGAAAAGGAACAATCTAAAAGACTTCCTGAATGTTGCTGGGCCTATGGGTGTTACTCATTTCCTTATAATATCAAAAACTGATACAGCTCCCTTTTTGAGGGTTGCAAGGACTCCACAAGGTCCAACCCTGACTTTCAAGATTCATGAGTATTCATTAGCTGTTGATGTTGCTCAATCTCAATTACGCCCAAGATCTCCCCAAGATCTTTTCAAGAATCCTCCCTTGGTAATTTTTTTTGTCTTTAGCTTGTTCATTGGTAGTTGCAACTGATTCTATAAGGCTTGGTCCATTGGCATGAGGAAGGAGATCTGAAAATTCCTTTTGGTTTCTTGCATATATTCTGAAGCCAGAATGTTTTAGTTGTTTCATACTAATGTGTCCCAATGTTTATACACCAGTCATCTTCTGCAATAGCTTTCACAGATTCTGTGGTTTCAGCTTCCATATTATCACAAAAGAGTCGATTGTTATGTTTTAGCTAACTTCTTTTATTGAACTTATTTTGGTTTGGTCATTCAAAATCTCAATCACTTATCACTTTTTTGATTGTATGACTGATGTGGATTTTGCATTATATTGTGCACAGATTGTTCTTTCCGGTTTTGGATCAGCAGAACAGCATTTGAAGCTAACGACCATAATGTTTCAAAATATATTTCCATCCATCGATGTCAACACTGTAAGTGGCAAAAAAAGCTATTAAAACTTGTACCAACTAGCTTTATGCCAAAAAGAAAATAGTTGAACTTGGACTAGTTGGACTTATTTGCTGAATATTGTCTTTTTCAGGTCAAACTTTCTTCTTGTCAAAGAATTGTGTTACTTAATTACAATAAGGACACAAAACTTGTAGATTTTCGGCATTATTCAATCAGACTTCAACCTGTGGGTGTTTCCTGTAGAATTAGGAAGTTTGTGCAGAATCATCAGGTTCCTGATTTGAGGAGTTTGCAAGATGTGAGCGATTATGTTACAAAGTACGAACCCTGCTGTTTTTTCTCCCTTGCTGTTTAGTTTTTGGATGCAGCAACTTACTTTAACATGGAACATTAGCATAGAGTGCATATCATTGACTTCTGTATGCAATGGTTCTGGTAAACTTTTTGTTGACTGCCTTTTCCTGCTATATATATATCACTGGTTCTATTGGATTATATTTGGTGGTACCCATCTTTGGTTGGGTGTTATTTCTAGACCAGTAAAATATTACTATTATCATTTAGAGAGAATATTTGTATAATACAGAATATTACATAGTGATTGACCTAATTGCCTTCCCCTTCTACTCACCAGTAGTAGTTGTGAAGAGAATTAAGAGTTTAAGAATTAATGCTGTGCATGTGAAAGGCAAAAAGATGACTACCATATGACTTCTTATAATATAGGTTCCCTGCATTAATTGTTTACTTGTGCAATTAAAGGGCTGGTTATGGTTCAGAAAGCGAAGCTGACGATGAAGCAGCAACAGTGACTTTGACTAGTGATCTTAATAGAGTTAACAAGGCTTCTACCAAAAGTGCTGTCAAGCTTCAAGAGATTGGACCCAGAATGACTCTTCAACTCGTTAAGATCGAGGAAGGATTATGTTCTGGCAGTGTTATCTTCAACGAATATGGTATGTTCATACTAGTTCTTATAGTAGCATTCGCTTCTTGGACATGTGTATTGCTTAATGAAAATTGCAAAGTGGAAACTTCATAACCAGATTATGACTCTTGTCCAGTTGACTTCTGAAATATTATTGATTCCACATTTACTAGCCTGCAACTCTTGTTCTAAAATTGCCCAATTTGGTCTTATATCTCAGTAGTAATCTACTATTGAGCTATTCTCTCTTGGAAGTAAATTTCTGACTTTCAGGAGGCTATTATTCTGCTGTATGTTGTGCTTACTCACACACATGACAAACGGTTTAGGCTTTCATAATAAGCGTTGCTTATTCACCAGGCACAGTTGTCGACAAGAATCAGGAAGGGAGAAAACAAGACAATACAGAAGATTCCTCAGAAGATGACGGAGATGAGGAGGAAGATGGTGATGAGGAAGAAAAGTAACGAGGAAGATTAAACCTTTTTACTGCATATGTATGTTGTGGAAAATCGTAGAAGCTAAACGAATGTTCTCGCAAAGAGATCTTTTGCCTCCACACTAGCCTCATCCTTCCGTATACTCATTTTGTTTCATTCATGCTGTGGCCCATACTGACAACATTGGAAAATTATGAACATGTATTTCTGATCGGACGCATGTTATATGCTTGCTACTATAGTATTTTAGTTATTTCATGCTTGAATGGAAGACAAAGTCACAGTATCGCTTGTATCAGAGTCGAGTGAAAATGAATAGTTTGAAGGTAAAAAAGGATACAATACAAAACAAAATGAAATGGGAAGGTGAACAATAAAAGTTAATCCTAGAAAATGCTGAGCCAGGCACTTGCAACAGAATGCAATTTTTTGACCATAGTATGCCAGCGCTCCACCGGTTTAGACAGACTTTCGAATGGTCTCTTCAGATGGAATCTCCAATGTTGCTCCACCATGTTCTGTACCAGGCTTAATCTCTGCAGCAATCAGAATGGGCATTCATAAATAGGCATCAGAAGAATTTGGCTACATGCAAAGAAAAGCTGCTGATCTTAAGCTACGGGCTACAACAGCCGCTAGGGCAATTAAACGAGCATGTGGTGTGCATAGAGGAAAATTAAGCATGTGCACAACTAGATGATTGATGATGCGAAGTGGGAATTATTACCGTAGCCGCCACGGTCGTTGAGCTTGGCTTGGACAATCATGGTGGATATAAAGTGAGAGGCTTCACGTGCCTCTTCCAATAGCCTCTGGAGGTCGGTGCCGGAGGTCACGTGACGGTTCTCTTCGAATTTCTTCCTGATCTCAGCGACGGATGCCTTCAGCATCAAAGCGTCGCCGGCGAACGATTTCCGAGTGGCCCTTATCAGCACTCTATATGCGCTTAATGCTTCTCCTCCTGCCATCTCTCTGCGCTTATGCCCCCATTAAATGGTCTTCGACGAGAATAAAAAGACCAAACTTACAGCCTAAACTACGTCGTCTGATGCCACATTCCGAACTACACCAAGTCTTTTTCTTCTGTTTTGTTTTGGTTTAAGTTTTTTAGTCAAATGGTCACGACAAGATCCCAAATTCATTGTAGCACGTTGCTTTACGTTAATAAAACGGAACCTAGAAGTGGAGTGAATAAGGTTAACACATAGATTTGAGACTACTGAAGAAGAATTCCATAACCAGGCAAAAAAGGGTTACAAGTAATAAACTATTGTATTCATTTCACAACATTTCTGTAATACATCAAAATGCTACAATGCCATGCATCGATAAGATGTATGACGACAAAGGCAAATCCCACATCAACAGCAGGAGTTTTGCAGTAATTCAGCACCAGAAATCTGACTGGAAAAAAAATAATTGCTCCAAGAAGCTGAAATCTCAGGTTTAGACTTTAGAGGCATAAGGTCTTCCGACATCTATCACACAAGTATTCGTATCATTGCTTCGTCTATTAACCTCACTGATGGATTACAAGTGACCTGAGGGATATAAGAGAACTCAGTAGGTTGTGATGGGACGAAGTTAGGTCAGTGAGTCAACCATTCTGCAATCATGCTTCTTGCGGCGGCCTCTGTGATGGGTTTTTTGATCAGAAAAGTTTTTCTCTCCGGCAGCATTCGTATTAGAATCTGTATCTGATCCGAGGAAAAAGCAATCAGTAAGCATCCCCGGCTCAATTTTAAGAGCAAATGGTCAAAGAAACTAGATGGAAGAAACAGCAACCACTTAGATTCTCAATCAAGTTTCTTTTAATACCGCATCCAGTACAAAGATGCAGATACAAAGAGATGAATGATCACAAATAACGGATATAAAGTCATAGAAGTCAAATCCATTCTTGATCATATTTCCTAAGCAACATTTTGTCATGTTTTTAGAGATTCCACCCAAGAAGGATTTAAACCGATTCAAGGACTTAAGGATTAAAGCATTCGAAGCTTGAAGATCATGAACATCAGAAGTCAGTTCTCAAAGAAAGGCCCAACACAAAATGATGCGTTCTTAAGTTCTCTTCATCTGTTTCCCTCCTCCGAACTCCCAATTTATAGAAGAGTGAAAATTTAGTTATGTTATCGAAGCCATGAACGAATTTCAACCAGTAAACAACCTCTGAAAGAAAGAAAAACAAACAATTAATGAAAACAAATGGTAAAAGGCCGAGATGAGAAGTTGAACCTCCAAATCGGTTGCCCCAAAACAACATTCTTGGATCTTCCTCTTCCTCATCAACCTCATCTCCATACCCAAACTCCGCATCACCTCTGTACCCAGGTTCACTTCCGTAACCGGACTCGTTGACTTGATGATCAAAGTTACCAAACTGACCAGCCCCAACAATCATATATTCCCTCTCCTCTCTCTCCTTTCTCCATGAAGTCTTCACCTCACTCACATCCGACGCCCAATTCGCATCCCCATTCCCAAACAGCTCCCCACTCGAGTCCGTCCCCACCGCCAAGGGCAAATCGGAACAAGTCCCATGCGCCGCCGATGCCCCGACGGAGCAGCACCGCCTAGTCCCACTCCGGTCAGAGCTCCGACCCGAAACAGAACGCGATCCTGGGCGCCGTCGGCGCTTCCGCTCGAAGATTCTAAAACTGGGTCTCTTGTAGGAATTTGGTACGGCGGCGGCGGTGGTGGACTTGTCATCGTCGACGAGGGAGAGCTTGGACAAGTCGATGGAGAAGGAGGTAGAACGGTTGGAGAGGCAAGGGCGTTTGGTAAGAGAGTGAGTTGGGTGAGGTTTAGGAGGATCGGAGTCTAGGTTTTGAAAGTGGAATGGTCTCCATGAGTGGAGCTGGAAGGTGCAGGAGTCAATCGAATCTATGGTTCTATGAGACATGCGACAGATGAGAGAGGGTTCAGATGAGACTTAGCTGGTTTTGTGAGGAAAACAAGAACTATTGCTTCTGAGTTCTCGAGGAATTTCTTACATTACATTTGGTGATGTCTTGTTATTAATGCACGTCACAGTAAAAGATTCTGATTTTTGTTTTGGCTTTGGGGGTTTCATCAAGAATTAAAGAAAATAGGAGGAGCGAAAAAAAAAGAAATATTTCACGTGACAGAAAGGGGTCCAAGCCACTAGGGTGCAAACGGCCTTATCAATCAACTGGCAAGGAACAAAGAGAGCTGAACCATCGCCGATCGGCATTGGATAGAGGAGATCGCTAGGAATGGCATCGGGGTGGGGGATCAACGGAACCAAAGGCAGATGCTACGATTTCTGGATTGACTTCAGCGAGTGTATGTCTCGTTGCCGAGAGCCCAATGATTGCGCTCTCCTCCGCGAAGACTATCTGGAGTGCCTCCATCACGCTAAAGAGGTTTCTTCTGTATCTCTCTTTCATTAACGCCCTTCTTATTCCTTTGTGTGTTGTCCAATTTTCTTCGATTTTGGGGTTTGCGCATCTCATCACTCGTTCTATAAGCTACTTGGGTTTCTTTGTTCTATCACAGTTACAGATGTTTTTGGCTTCCCGGGGTCTTGAAATATAAGAAAGATTTGATAACCTAGTTGTATTGAGTGAAATGTGCCTTTTTTTTTTAGCTGAATATGATTATGAACAACTATGTTTTATTTCATCATAGTGAGGAAGAGCTGTACTGGTATTGAATCATCAAGTGATGGATGATGTGAAACGAGTGTACTCCTGCTTTACTGACCTCACCTTCTGCTGCTTCAACCTGTTGAAGTCTGTGATCAGCTAAAGAATGGGGTGTTTTTTAATGCAAAAGAACGAGAATTTTGGTTTCCCATTTTTGCTCTTTTTCTGGGCCTTGAACCCCTTTAGGCCATGGCTATGTTCTACCTTAAGAAGCACGAACACGGACACACAACACGTGTCCGAATACACCAACTTTTAAAATTTGGTGGATATATACATATATTATAAAATTTAGAATTAAAAAAATTTAGAATTCATAATATAATAATATATATTGATTTATGTGTTTCAAGACTTCCAACATCTTGATGGTTCATACATATTTGGTACTTTATAAACCCCTCTAAAAAAATATGGAGCATATATTTCATTAAGCAATTTGTCTACAATCTCCTATCCAAAAGTATAATTAGTCATTCATAGGGGTATTTACAATCAAAAAATCTAACTAAAGTATCTACCCTCTAATCACTTTACTCTCAAACATTGACATTACTTTCATCAGCATGATTATCATCAATTGGTGAAAACCCATCTCCTGCAATATCCCACATCATTGCTTCTCTTTGTTTGTATTGTGAAGATTTTCTTAAAAGGAGTCGCAAATTAGTATGAATGTATATTAAATTCTCAGCACGCTTAGGTTTGATCTTATTCCTTTTAAGAGAGTGAATAAAGAGTAAGTACTCCAATTTTCTTTCACAACAAGATGAAGATAATGGTTGTCAAAGTAACTTGAGAGCAATCTTTTGAATAATTAGAGCATGAACATCATGAATTAGCCATCAAGATTTTGCATTAAGGATACTTCTATCATTTAGAGAGTTATAGTCATCAAACCCTTGTCTATCATCCGAAAAATTAACAAATTCAATGTTCACTTTTCTCCGATTTTCTACATCAGGAAAGTACCTCTTCAAATATTTCAATCTTTCATTGGTGAGCTCCACATCTTGATGTAGTAGAACTTGTTTTGAGTCTTTACTCAACTATTCATGGCTATAATACCTATATATTTGTAAGAAAAAAATGTTATAAATTATTCATCAATTATCATTTATTTATCTCTAATAGAAAAGAAAGTTTCTAAATTTGAATAATCACCTTGGATTCAAAGAATGAGCTAAACAATGAAGAATGGTACTACTTTTTGTTCAACGCTCAATTAAGAATTGGTGGACTACTTCATAAAAGGTTGAAGATTCATTGTCATCTTCTCTTTCAAAAAGATATATGGCCTTTCTTACTTTTTCAATCATGGAATCTCACATCTCATACACCAAATGGAGAGTAGATGCATCCGTATCTGTGCCGCTTAAAACATCATAAATAGGATTGGTGAAAGAAAGAATGAAATCTATCTTTTGCCACCATCTATCACTCAGTAGCTTCTCGTTGACAAATTCAGTTTTGCTAACATCATCTTTCTTGTAAGTAGACAATTTTTCACTTATCACCATCTCTAAGAGCTCATGTTTAAGAAGTTTAAATCGCTTCAACATCACTATTGTAGAGGCAAATCAAGTAGGAGCAACATTAAGTAACTTCAATGAAGCAAACTCATTAAAGATGGACAACCTCATATGTTGATTAACAATGAAGTTCTTAATAAAAGAAACATCGTCAGCAATTTGTAAAGTCCAAGAACATTCTTGATACACGAGATTGTTCCTTTCTGTATTCTTAGCCGCATAAATGCTCTTCAAAGCAAGGTTAAGAGTGTGGACAACATAAAGAGTGCAAAAAACAGTTGAAAACTCCACCTCAATCATTAATCCAGCCGCCCTACAAACTGGTGCGTTGTCCGTCACAATTTACACGACATTATAAAAATCAACTTCCATAATCACATCTCTCATTTGCTTGGCTATAAAATCCTTGTCTTTGATATTATCGGAGCAATCAATTGCTTTCAAAAATATTGGCCTACTTTCAATCACAGTCATAAAGTTGATAAGAGGTCTTCTTTGTGGATCACTCCACCCATCACTTACAATGCTCACTCCTCTTTGATTTCATGTATTCCTTATAGGTTGAAGAAGCTTATCAACTGTTCTCTTTCTTTGTCAAGTAAAGTCGTTCTTAACTTGTTGTAGCCTAGAGGACCATAATCACTAATATAATTATTAGCGACAAAAGAGAAAGCTTTGATGAAATGAAAATTCCTTGCAAGATGAAAAGACAATCCTGAAGAGTAAAACATTCTAGCAATCTCAAGATCTAAATTTTCTCTAGCTTGCATGTTGAAAGCATCCTCTAGAGGTCCTGATATTGCCCTTCTCTTTCTTGAATCAAAACTACTAGTACATGATGCTTTACTAGTTGAGAAATTTTGAGATTGACTAAATAAGGGTGGAAGAGGGACAGGTCTTGCCTTGGAATTTTCAATCAACAATGTAGCTTCATTGTCAATCTTTTTAAGTTTTGTCACTTTTGAGGATAGAATGTCACCACAAACTCGAATTTTCTTGCCTAACAATTTCAGTAGGTGCACCCTTACCCTAGTGTAAGAACCTCTGAATGAGCTATGGCAAAAACTACACTCAAATTTAAAGTTTTCACTACCTTCTGTTTTATTTTTCTTCACCATATATTTCCATAGTGGTTTTTTTGGATTTTCTTGTTCAGCACCACTATTAGAAGCTATGGAAAAAGAAGAATAATGGATTTAAATACCTAATTAAGATACCAAATTGTATTAACAAACAAGTAAATAATATCAAGAAACAACAAAGTGTTTTTATGTCAATGAAGAAAGCAAGACATGAAAAGCAACTTTCAACTAAACACATTTCTAATTTCAAAATCACACATGAAGATTGCTACTTCTAAAAAAAGATTGTAGCTTAAAGCAGTCCATCCATAAAATCATCAATATTGCATTGCAAAACAGCAACTAAACACTCACCAAAATCATGCTGCGAGAAACAAAAGTCGTGGAATAATTTGAATATTTGATCAAATGCAACACCAAGACACTCAAATTATCATAAGTGATTCTAAAGCCTTATGAATATGATTTCTGGCTTTCTCTCTGTTAAGGTTTTTATGTTTCAATCATCTGACCAATATTTTCCTTTCCTTTTATCTTGAGGTTGCTCAATTCACAAAGAATCATAGATCGCGACATTGAGACATTACTTAGTACCTTATCCTAAGTACTAAGTACTTAAATACTTAGGATAAGGTTTTTAGGTTTTATTGGTCTTTTTTTTGGACTAATTATTTTCTTTTTCTTCTTCTAGGTCTGTCATTGGGAGTTAAAAACCTTGCTTTCAACATGCTAGTTAGAGAAAATTTAGATTTTGAAATTGCTAGAATGTTTTACTCTTTAGGATTGCCTTTTCATCTTGCAAGGAATCCTCATTTCATCAAAACTTTCTCTTTTGCCGCTAATGTTTATATTAGTGGTTATGTTCCTACGAGTTACAACAAGTTGAGAACGGCTTTACTTGACAAAGAAAGAAAACATGTTCAAAAGCTTCTTCAACCTATAAGGAATACATGAAATAAAAAAGAAGTGAGCATTGTAAGTGATGGGTGGAGTGATCCACAAAGAAGACCTCTTCTCAACTTTATAGTTGTGATTGAAAGTGGGTCAATGTTTCTGAAAGCAATTGATTGCTCCGATAATATCAAGGACGAGGATTTGATAGCCAAGCAAATGAGAG